>PVKE010038834.1:0-15273 GCA_004027555.1 Craseonycteris thonglongyai
TCTGCTGAGAAGTCTGGTGATGGCCTGATAGGTTTTCCTTTGAACGTTATGTATATTGGTTTTCCCCTGGCAGCCTTGAGGATTCTTCCTTGTCTTTGGTTTTTGTAATCTTCAGAATAATGTGCCTAAAAGAAGATCTGCTAGAATCTAAGTAGCTAGGGATCCTGTTTTTCTCTTGCATTTGAGGTTCTAATTCTGTACATAGGTTTGAAAAATTATCATCCTTTATTTGTTTTAGTAGACTCTTAGAAGATTTCATCTCACCTCCTTCTGGTACCCCTAATATTCTAATATTGCTCTTTTTGATGGAATCAGGGAGTTCTTCTAGGTTTAAAAAGCAAAGCTTACATCAAAAGTTTACTATGAGTGGAATAGAGAAATTTGCATATCCTAAAATACCTGTTTCTTTGAAGAGGCAAAATTTGTAGCAAATATTATTGATCACAAAATCTTAAACAAAAAGGAATTTGGGGAAAATAAAGATGGCGGCATGAGAGGAGAACACCGATAACTGCCTGGGAAGGGACTTGTGAACAGAGGGGAATCCACAAGGGAAATCCTGAGAAGCAACCTCAACTAAGAGAACCACACAATGCAGAACAACACCCAAAGGTTAGAGGAAAAAGGGGAGAGCGGGAGAGGGAAGGGGAAGCAGCAGTTCGGGGACAGGGACTTGGAGCACAACCCAGGCCTGGCAAAAAGAAAGGGGGATTGGGACACTACAGTCAAAGTGAAGCTGGATTGAGGGCAGGCTGGAAGCTGAGACCTAGGGAGCGTGGAAGCCCCACCAGACTGTGGACAATTTAACATCCGAACTCAAGGGACAGCACACAGTGCCCCAATCAGATCACAGAGCCTAAAGTGGAACATGGACTGTTGAGCAGGGTGGCCGCACTTCCTGGTGGATGGGGTGAAAGCAGGGCATCAGCCCACAGCAGCTCGACACCTCTGATATATGAAGGAGATTGATGATGAGGGAGCACCTTTTGAAGACAGGGCTCTTAGAGTAAGGGCTGGGGCTTGAATGGACATGGCTGCATTAGACGTGCTTAGAGTGAATCCGGTGTTCTCAGCAGAGTCACAGGCATAGAGTGGCTGCTAGCCGAGCTGTGACCTGTGCGCCCTGGGCTTTTGGCGCCCCACACAATGAGCCGCCCCCATGCTGCCGCCCAAGCACAAGACCTGGCTTATGGCACCCCGCCCACCAGACCGCTGCAGCATCACTGCGTGTGTGCAAGACCAGCTATTGGCACCCTACTCACTGGGCCAGGCAGCGCTGCCACCAGCATGCAAAATTAGGCTGCCCACCGGGACACAAAACCGGCTATCAGCACCATGCCCACCAGGCCACCATGGCACTGCTGCCTGCTTGAGAGACCGGTTTTCAGCGCCCCGCCAACTGGGCCGTGTGGTGCTACTTCCAGCACCCGCAATTGGACTGTTGACCAAACCGCCATGGCGCGGGTTTGCGCGCCTGACCAAGCTACCAACCAAGTCGCTGTGGTGCTGACACCCATGCGCATGACGGGGCTGCTGCCTGGGTTGCCGCGGTGCCTAGGCCTGCACACACAACCTGGCTTTGGGTGTGCCTCTGACCGGGTCACAGCTGTGACCCCTCCCACATGGCTTAACCAACCTCTGCCAATCACCAGGCCATTGGCGTCACTGTCCTGTGGGTGTGGCTCACAGATGCCATTAAAGGAAAAGCAGACAAGCAGAGGGGAGAAAAACTGAAGCTCCGGCACTCCACCCGCACTGAACCACCAGCCCCTCTGCTGAAAGAGGAATCTGCTATTGTGTCTCAGGCCCGCCCTAGCTCCTACTGACATGCCACCACCCGTGGCCACACTCTCACTACCCTGATTTCTAACAGCTAAGACAGCAACCTGAAGTGCCTCAGGCACTGAAGCTGTCTGCTTGCCCCAACCCACTCCCAAAATCTCCTCCTCCCACAACAGAGCACAAAAGAAAAACTAAAGAGAATCCCATTGAAAAGGCAAACCACCAGAGGGAAGTCATACTCATGAGCAAAGCAAAAGGAACAATGTCAAACACAATGCACACCTCAGAATCCAAAGCTTCTCCAAAAGATCCGGGGCATTTTTTACTAAAGGACCTTGCACACTTGGAATCAAATTGAAGTGAAACAGAATTCAGGGCTGCAATACTCACACTCAGAGAGCTCACTCAATGCTGGCAAAGTACCCAGACACAGTTAAATGACCTCAACAAGAAATTCCTGAGCAAAATGAGTACTTTACCAATAAAATTGAGAAGCTAGAGCAGAACCAAAAAAAAAAAAAAAAAAAAATCTTATAATGAAAGGTATCATGGGAGAGCTGAAAAAAGAACTGACCAGCATAGGAAACAGGGCTGAGCAGCTAGAGAAAACAATGAGTGAAATTGAAGAAGTACCATGGAAATGTCACAGAGGGAAGAAGAAAGGGAAAGGAGAATCAAGAGAAATGAAAGAGCCATACAAGAACTCTCTGACTCCATCAGAAAGAACAATACTAAAATAATAGGGGTACCAGAAGGAAGCGAGATAAAATCTTCTCAGAGTCTACTGAAACAAATAGCGGATGAAAATTTTCCTAACGTGTGGAAAGAATTACAGCCCCAAATCCAAAAGAAAGGCAGACGTCCTAACTACCTAGACCCTAGCAGATCTTCTCCAAGGCACATTGTTCTGAAGATGACACAAACCAAACACAAAGAAAGAATCCTCAAGGCAGCCAGGGAAAAACAAAACATAACTTTCAAAGGAAAAACTATCAGGCTGTCCCCAGACTTCTCAGCAGAAACTCTGCAAGCCAGGAGGGAGTGGAGCTCACGCTTCAAAATATTAAAAGAAAGAAATTTCCAACCAAGAATTAACTATCCAGCAAAATTACCTTTAGATATGAAGGAGAAATTAAGGCCTTTTCAGATATACAAACGCTGAGGGAATTCTCCAGCTCAAAACCGGCACTCCAAGAAATACTGAAGGAGGCTATTTGACCTGAATCAAGAAATCAAATTAAATGGAGAAAAGTCGGGACAACAAAAAAATAAAAAGGAAAGAGGAAATGGATACAGGATATCCTCATACATCAATCATCACCCTGAATGTAAATAAACTGAATTCACCAATAAAGAGGCACAGACTAGCAGACTGGATTAAAAATCAAAATCCAACCATATGCTGCCTACAAGTGACACACCTCAACTACAAAAACAAACATAGACTCAGGGTAAAAGGGTGGAAAACTATACTCCAGGCAAATGACAGTCAGAGAAAAGCTGAAGTGGCCATACTGATTTCTGATGAAAAAGACATCAGGATAAAAAAATAATAAGACATAAAGGTGGACATTACATCTTGATAAAAGGGACAATACACAAAGAAAACATGACACTCATCAATATATATGACCCCAATTAGGAAGCACCAAAATTTATAAAGCAACTACTAACAGATCTAAAAGGAGAATTTCACAAAAATACAATTATAGTAGAAGATCTAAACACCCCTTGAAAACATTGGATGGATCACCCAAGCAGAAAATAAATAAGGAGATTGCAGCTTTAAATGATACATTGCAGGAAATGGACATAATTAATATTTACAGGTTATTCCATCCTACAACAAAGGGCTATCTATACATTGTACTCTAGTGCACATGAACTATTTTCAAAGATAGGCCATATCCTGGGACTTAAATCCAACCTCACCATATTTAAGCGCATCCAAATCATACCAAGTGTATTCTCAAACCACAGAGAGTTGAAACTAGATATCAATTGCAAAAGATCGAGTGCAGTGAGAACCACATATACATGGAGATTGAACACCACACTATTAAAAAGTGACTGGGTCAAAGAGGAAATAAAATAAGAGATTAAAAATTTTGTAGAAACAAATGACAATGAAAACACAACATACCAAAATTTCTGGGACACAGGAAAAGCAGTATTAAAAGGGAAAATTATATCATTAAAGGCCTATCTCAAGCAACAAGAAAAACTGCACATACACACCCTCACATCTCATCTTATAGAGCTAGAAAAAGAAGAACAGAGGTCCCCAAAGCCAGCAGAAGAAAAGAATTAATAAAAATTAAAGCAGAACTTAATGAAACTCAGAATAGTAAAACAATAGATAAAATTAACACCACAAAGAGCTGGTTCTTTGAAAAAATCATAAAAATTGACAAACCACTCTCTAAGCTCACCAAAGGACAAAGAGGAAAATCTCATATTTCCAGAATACAGGATGATAGGGGAGAGATTACAACTGATAATGAAGAAATACAAACAATCAGAAGAAATTATTATGAAAGACTCTATGCCAACAAATTTGACAACCTAGAGGAAATGAACAAATTTCTGGAAACATATAGTTTACCTAAACTGAACCAAGAAGATTTGGATAACCTAAACGGACCAATCAACAGTACAGAACTTGAAATAATTATCCAAAAATTTCCCAAAGGCAGAAAGCCTGAATCAGATGGCATTACCAATGAATTCTACCAGTCATTCAAAGAAGGACTAATGCCCATCCTCCTGAAACTACTCCAGGAAATTCAAGAGGAGGAAGCACTACCCAACTCTTCCTATGAAGCTAATATCACCCTAGTACCAAAACCTGGGAAACACAATACCAAAAAACAAAACAAAACTCTCGGCCAATCTCACTGATAAACACTGATGCAAAAATCTTACATAAAATTTTAGCTAACCGAATACAACAATGCATTAAAATGATTATTCACCATGACCAAGTGAGATTCATCCCAGGGCCACAAGGACGGTTCAACATACGTAAATTAATCAATGTAATCCAGCACATAAACCAAAGGATACAAACCACATGCAGAAAAAACATTCAACAAGAAACAACACCCATTTATGATAAAAACACTGAATTGAAGGAAAGTACCTCAACATAATAAAGGCCATATATGACAAACCCTCAGCAAATACTATACTGAATGGGGAAAAGCTGAAGCCTATTTTTCTAAGATCAGGAACAAGACAGGAGCCCCCCCCTGTCACCACTGCTGTTCAAAATAGTTCTGGAAGTTCTAGCCAGAGCAATCAGACAAGAGAAAGGAATAAAAGGTGTTAGAATTGGGAGAGAAAATGTTAAACTGTCACTCTTTGCAGATGACATGATCCTGTATATAGAAAACTCTAAAGACTCTATCAGAAATCTATTACAAACAATAGACAAATATAGTAGAGTCGCAGGCTACAAAATCAATGTCTCAAAATCAACTGCATTTTTGTATGCCAACAATGAAAATTCAGAAAGGGAGATGAGAAGATCCATTCCCTTTGCCATTGCAAACAAAAAAATGAAATACCTAGGAATAATTCTAACAAAGAACGTGAAGGACTTATACACTGAAAACTATAAGACACTCTTAAAAGAGGAGGACACAAAGAAATGAAAAGACATTCCATGTTCATGGATTGGAAGAATCAACATAGTTAAAATGGCCATATTCTCCAAAGCAATATACAGATTCAATGTTATTCCCATCAAAATCCCACACTCATCTTTCAAGAAATAGATTAAAAAATCATCAAATTTGGATGGAACCACACAAAACCACGAATCACAAAAGCTATCCTAAGAAAAAAGGGTAAAGAGGGGGCATCTCACTGCCTGACTTTTATCTGTACTACAAAAACCTCAGTAATCAAAACAGCTTGGTACAGACAGATAAACTGACACACGGATCAATGGAATAAAATTGAAAACCCAGGAATAAGCCCAGAAATTTATGGACAGATTATTTTTGATAAGAAATTGAAAAATATACAGTGAAGAAAAGAAAGCCTCTTCAGTAAATGGTGCTGAAAAAATTGGAAAATCACATGCAAAAGACTGAATGTGAACTGCGATTTCTCACCATATACCAAAAGTAACTCAGAATGGATTAAAGACCTCCAAATAGGAAAGAAAAAAATAAATTGCATAGAAGAAAACACTGGCACTAAACTTATAGACCTGGGATTCAGGGAGGACTTTATGAATCTGACCTCAATGGCAAGGGAAGTAAAAGCACAAATAAATGAATGGGACCTTATCAAGCTAAAAAGCTTCTGTGCTTCAAAGGAAATCATCAACAAAGCAAAGAGGCCACCAACTGACTGGGAGAAAATATTTACAAACAATGCCTCTGATAAGGGGCTAATATAAAAAATATACAAAGAACTTGTACGACTCAACAAGAAATCAAACAAGCAATCCAATTAAAAAATGGGCAGATGACCTTAACAAACACTTCTCTAATGAAGACATACATATGGCCAACAAATATATGAAAAAAATGCTCCACTTCACTAGCAATTAGCGAGACACAAATTAAAACCACAATGAGATACCATCTTACACCTGTTAGAATGGCTATACTCAACAAGACAAGGGATAACAAGTGCTGGAGAGGCTGTGGAGAAAAAGGAACACTCATACACTGTTGGTGGGAATGTAAACTGGTACAACCAGTATGGAAGGCTGTATAGAGGTTCTCCAAAAAAGTAGGAATGAAATTATCATATGACCCAGCCATCCCTCTACTGGGTATCGACCCCAAAAACCTGAAAACCTTAATCTTTAAAAATGTTTGTACCCGCATGTTTATTGCAGCACTGTTCACAGTGGCCAGAACAGGGAAACAACCAAAATGCCCTTCGATAGATGACTGGATAAAGAAGATGTGGTACATTTGCACAATGGAATACTATTCAGCCATAAGAAATGATGAAATACAATCACTTGTGACAACATGGATGGACCTAGAGACCATCTTATTCAGCGAAATAAGTCAGACTGAAAGAATCAGGAAACATGTGACCTCACTTATAGGTGGAAATAAAACTGAAAGTAACAAGGACACAGAGACCTATGGACACCCTCATTAGCTTGATGATTGCCTGAGGAAAGGGGAGGAGAAGGGAAGGAGAGAAGAAGGGGAGGTGGGAGAGGGCACTAGCATAATGGACACGCTCAATAGTTTGGTGGTTACCTGGAGAGGAGGGAGGAGGGAGAGTTGTGGGGGAAGGTGGTGGTGGGGGCTGGTTCTGGGTAGTGGGCTTATGGTGTGATGCATGGGTGATGTGATGTGAACTTGTGCATCTGGAAACTATCTAATTGTTACCAACCAATGTCACCCCATTAAATTTAACAACAAAAAAAAAAGTAATTAAAAAAAAGGAATTTTGCTGAGAAAGCATCACTATGAATTGATCATAATTTTGTAGTTGTCTTTGTTTACTGATTCCTTCTATTTTAAGTGACATTAGATTTCAACAGTATACATCTTTATTTTACTTCTAAATATTTATGAAAACTTTGGTTGTGACACATTTTCCCATCACCTAATATGTTTTTAGTATACCAGGATTGCAAAAATGCCAAAAACAGAACATAAGACATAAGATAGAACTTGAAATACTGGGAGAGATTATTGCTGCAAATAACAACTATAATATTACACTTGTAGCCTTTTTGTGATCAATCTGTCAAAAAAAATTATCTCTTATGATCTATTTTTTACTGTCCTATGACTTTTTAACGTTTATAATTCTCAGGCTTTACTGTTAGAGTGTTCTATATTGACAATTTGCCATTTTTTTAAAACTAGTCTCTCAAAGATTTTGCAAATTATCAGGTTTTTACATTTCATTTGGCAATGTATCTTTCAGGAAGATTATATGTGCTGAAACCAAAGGCAATGAAAACTAAAGACATTTCTTAATATGGAAGAATAAGATTTATGTCAATTGCCTATCACATTCAAGACTATACTATTTAGTTCATGAATCATCTTGAGCTCGAATGCTGATTATATATGTGAGTATACCTGATCATAAACTCTGTACTACCAAAGTTAGTTGAGAAATGAAGTCCTTAAATTTCAAATATATATTTTCTTATGGTGGCTTTTGAGTAAATTATTTTTTAATCTACCTAACCAACCCATTTACTTTTCCTTTGTGTTCTAGCGTTGAAGATTCCAACTTTTCTTATTTTTCCCATATTTATGCTTTATAAAGCTTTTACTGAATCTTACACTTTCATATCATTTTGCAAGCACTTCTATATCCTAAGTAGAATAAATACTGTGCAAGCAATATAGCCAGATATATAAATGGTAATTTTGATAAACGTCATACATTAATGCCTAATTTAGACAATTGCTTGTTTTGTGAGACGTAGCTTTTTAATTTAACTTGTTTTCCTTCCCCTCAACAGCTAAGTGGAGCATAGAAACTGAGTTCAGGAAACCAGTTGTACATGGAATAATACTCAAGCTAAAACATAATAAAATGATTAGTGATATAAAATGGCAAAATACATTTATACAATGCTTAAAAATACTTAAAATCAGTTATATTTTGTGTGTGTTCCATATTTTAATGAAGAGTCATAATTTTTATCAGTCTAGATGACTTTTAAAATAATTGGTGTTGGGGAAGCCAGGGTGGCTCTGTGGGTTAATTATTTGCTTTTCAGCCCTGGGGACTGAGAATTGAATTCTGGCGCTGGCCCCTGTGGACCCATATGCTGAACTGGGGTGTGCTTCCCACGCAGAAGACTCCCAGCTTGGTTTTCACCACCCAGTTTGGCCCCTGGTTCAAGGAACCAAATGGGTGTACCTCCCATGCAGAGGACCCCCAGCAAACTTTGCACCCTGTGTGGCCCTGCCCACCTCTGTGGAATGAAATTGTGTCAAAAACTGATGATGTACAACTATGGAGACTGCTATGTTCCCTTCCCTCCCCTCTCTGTCTCTCTCTGCCTCTCTATGTCAAAAAAATACAATACAATAAAACTTAAGAAAATAATAACCGATGCAGGATTCTGAAAATATTAATCCCAAAGTAGTCTTGCTGTCTTTGCAACTATTCCTTTTCATTCCAACCAACTATTGAAATCGCATTGGGGCCTGGCCATTTCAGGACATTGAAAGTTTCACATGCATCTTGCTACACACACTAGTAGTTACATCCACTCATAACTGTCTGAAGAAATTGGATAGGAATGATTTCAAGCTGGCCCCTCTGGGTGGTGAGCACATAATGCAATGCATAAATGATGTAAAGTAGAGTTGTACACCTGGAAACTATGTTACCAACCAGTGTCACCCCAATAAATTTAATACTAAAAAATGAATCCTGGGAACTAGCAATGATTTATTAGTAGGGAGATAGATAATTCCAAAGCATAGAGTCTGGAGTGGAGCCAGATCTTCAAAAATGCATGTTCTCTATGATTTGGGTTAGAGAGGGATTATCATTCTTATCCTGTGGAGTTTTCTTGCAAGACTAACTAGCCTCAGTTGGGTCCTACGAAGCTGTGAGGATAATCTCCTTCCCCTAAAGCTAGCTATCACTCATCTCTGTCCAGGTTTTTAGCACAGGAGACCAAGGGAAGGGGCAGTCAATTTAGTGTCTGATATCCATCTACATAACACAAAGACACACTGGTGTGTATTTTGTCAGTGAAAACTTTTTGTTCTTAAATTACCTCTAAAGCTGGACTTGAGATCCATCAGGGAAGCAAGTTTTTGTTGTTGTTAAATTTATTGGAGTGACATTGGTTAGCAGCAACTGCATAGTTTTCAGGTGTAAAGCTCTATATTACATCATCTATGCATTGCATTATGTGCTCACCATCCAGAATGAGCTCTCCTTCCATCACCATGTATCTGGTGCCCAGTCCAAACTCCCACTCCCAAGCCCCCTTCACCTCATGTAACCACCAAACTCAATAGAAAACAAGTTTAAAAAACATTGGGGGAAGCCAGGATGGCTCAGCGGGTTAAGCGCTCACTTTGAAGCCAAGGGGACCTAGGATTTAATCCCAGCCCCGGCCCATGTGGAACAATATGCTGAACTGGGAGCTCCCCCAGGTCAGTTCTCTCTCTGTCTCTCTATCTCTCTCTCTGTGTCAAATAATAATAATAATAATAATAATAATAATAATAATAAAAAAGATATCAGGTATCATTTTAAAAAAATGGGGGGAAAGCTGGGATGACTCTGCGGGTTAAGCGCTCTCTTTGAAGCCCTGGGGACCGAGGATTTAATCCCAGCCCTGGCCCACGTGAACTCACATGCTGAACTGAGGTGTGCCCCCAGTTTAGTTCTTGCCGGGACCTATATGGGAGGCTCCCGGCCCAGTTCCTGCCCTGTACATCCCTGTGCTCACCTGTGGAGTAAAACTATATGGAAAAACTAATGTTAACTATGAAGATTGCTCTGGGCCCTCCCCCTTCTCTCTTTCTCTCTCTGTCTCTGTATCTCTCTGTGTCAAATAATAATAATAATAATAATAATAAAATAATAATAATAATGAAGATATCAGGTGTCATTTAAAAAAAAATTGGAGGGAAAGATGGGATGACTCAGTGGGTTAAGTGCTCGTTTTGAAGCCCTGGGGACAGAGGATTGAATCCCAGCCCTCGCCCACACGAACCCACATTCTGAACTGGGGTGTTTCCCCAGTTTAGTTCTTGCCGGGGCCTATGTGGGAGGCTCCTGGCCCAGTTCCTGCCCTGTACAGCCCTGTGCCCACCTGTGGAGTAAAACTATATGGAAAAACTAATGTTAACTATGAAGATTGCTCTGGGCCCTCCCCCTTCTCTCTTTCTCTCTCTGTCTCTGTTTCTTTCTGTCAAAAATCAATTAAATAAATCTTTTAAAAAAAATTTCAGGAAGACTTTGCAATAGCAAATAAGAAAAAGGTATTAATCCGAGAATCTGATCCTAATATAATGAGAATATGATGAACACAAATAATGTTTGTTTATTTAGTGGGAAATGACATAACAGTTTATACACACTGGAATTATTGAATATCCACGTGGAAACAAATATCTTTTAAAATGTAAATAACAGGAGAAGCCAGGATGGCTCAGTGGGTTAAGCGTGCACTTTTAAGCCTCTGGGACAGAGGATCGAATCTCAGCCTGTGTGAACCACATCCTGAACTGGGGTGTTCCTCTCCTGTGGGAGGCCCCAGGTTTAGTTCTTGCCCTCTGGCTTCTCCCATGGCTTGAAGGGGCATGCCTCTCATGCAGAAGGACCGCAGACCTTTTCCTGCTCTGGGCAGCCCCGCCACCTATGTAGACAATAACCAGGTTGAATATTTATGATGTACACCAATGGATATTGCTCTGGGGCCTCCCCTATCTCTTTGTCTTTCTCTGTTTCTGTAAAAGTAAATAAATAAATCTTTTTTAAATATTTAAATAACAGAACATATCCAGGCAGAGGACAGTTGAATAGTAAAAGTGAAAAATTGAAGGAGAAATTGAGCAAATTTAGAAGATTTTATATATATATATATATATATATATATATATATACATATATATATAATATATATATTTATGCTATATTATATATATGATATATATATGATAATTATCATATATATGTGTGTGTATATATATATGTATATGTATGTGTGTATATATATACACACACACACATATATATGATAATTATCATATATATATCATATATATGATATATCATAAATATATATATATATATATCAATAATGCTGAGTGCCTTTTTTTAAATTATGCATAAGTTTAATGTTTTTCTATGTGAAATCATAAAATTCAATATCTAAGTGGTAGGTCAAAAATCTTTACCATTGTTTTGGCCCTGGCCAAGTGGCTCTTCCGGGTTTCTTCAGACATCCCTTCTACCAACTGCTCAGCCTTGGCTAAAAGGCATTGACCGGTGTCTTTGGATACCAAGGGGAACAAGAGGAGTGCTGAAGGCTCACCCAGCCTAGTTTGGGGAAGCATTGTGATAGAAAAGCACTACCACAGCACAACTTCCAGACTGAAGTAGGAAACAGGGACCAGGGCTCATCTACAGCAGGGCTATGGGTATGGCCTTCACTTTCTATTTCCATTGGTCTACTAGGATGAAGTCACAGTGGAAGGTCTGAGCACAGCCACTGTCCCCACCCACTTGGAATGAGGGACTGGGCTTGTCTTGGGGCGGGGTAACCGGGGAGAAGTGGCTGTGGGGAAGCCAGTGTTAGAACTGTGGGGCCACTGTGGGCAGGGCTTAAGCTGAGGCAGTTCCAAGGGTGGGTGGGACTTGCACCTGTGGGCAGGTCCAAACCTGGCTGGCAGCAGAGCTTCAATGTGTGCAGTGTCTCATGTCCTACAACCTTATTCTAATTGCCTTTTGGTTCCAGGAGGTTTTGTTCTTGTTAATGATGATATTTTGGGATTTCCTACATTGACCATCATATCATCTGTGACAATCGCCAGTTGCTGTTTTTTTCTAATCTTGATCATTTTATTTCCTCTTGTTGCCATATTGCAAGTGCTAGGGCTTCCAGTATAATGTTGAATAAACTTGATGAAGATAATATCCTTGCCTTCTTCTAAGTGTTAGATAGAAAATACCTCAGTGCTCACCATTAAGTACAATATAGCCTATATGGGGGGCTCTCCAGAACACCTATCCAGCCATGCATTAGGAGAAACAGAGGCATCTATCACTGGAATTATTATTATTATTATTATTATTATTAATCATGTCATGGCTCATAGCTTCTATTTTAATTCTTGTGTTTTGTTACTATAACACTAAAGCGTGTTCTATTTTGTCAAATGTTTCTACATCACGTGATGAGATACAATGTTTCTTTTTATCTGTAGATGTGATGATATATGTCAATTGACTTGTTAGGTCTCAGGCCATGGAAGTGGCAGAACAGTCCTGTTCCCCTTGCTAGTGTTTGTCTCAAGTAACTCAGATGCATTGATTTATAAAGAAAGATTCAAGCGAGCTTGACTAACATTGAAGGTCCCATTCCATTTGTTGAACAACAGTTGAGAAAATGTATTAATTGTAATAATGAAATGTCAAGACTTCTACACAGTTACATCATGCCATGCATTTTGTTTCAGAAATCAGATGAGCTTTGAGCATTTGGGGTGTTATTTTCTTTAGATAGGAATATCCTCTTCTCATTTTAACCTACCTTCCCCAGTTTAACAAAAAAACACATATTGAGCAAGAATTATACTTTGCTTTATTTACAGTTATATTCCACAGACATAAAGCTCTGCATGGCACATAGTACACACACAAGATGTAACTGATGAATTACTGATTCCATTCCAATATTTAACAAGAAATTATATAACATCTAGCATTAGCATAACAAAGTTTTTTTCTGTATTGCTTTAAAAGAGTCATGCCAAACTCATTTGCCCATCCTGGTATTCCCAAGCAAGAATGGAGTGAGCTACTGGCAGTGAGTGGGTGGAGGAGTGGCCCAGCTGCGGGACTTGAGGTGGGGGTGGTTTCGTGGAGAGTGTCTTCCAACTTTCAAAAGGAAGGAAGCAGAGCATGGCCCTGCTTCAGAGCCAGAATTTCAGACAATATAGTGGTGGCCACAGGAGATCCAGAGGGAAGCACACGCAAATTAGGCTGGAGCTTACACATCCAGCCCTGCAATCCCACATTCCCCACTCCCTGTCAGAGGCACACACACACCACTCAAGACCCAGAGCACTGCTCGGGCACAGCTTCCGGGAAGAGTCACTCTAGAGCTCAAACTGGGCAGCTGTGCCAACTCCTCCCTCTCCTCCTCCTGCTCTGCAACACTGTGTTAGCTTCCAGGATGGCAAATACTAGCTTTCTGGTTTCTTTTAGGATTCCACCGGGCCCTGTGGCTGCAGTCTCTAAAAGCTCAGAGACTTCTGGGCCCCTGCCAGTGGTCCATGGCACCAGTAAGTCAGCAGAAGAAGGTAAGTCAACTTGGCCATGCCCAAAATGAGGCCCTTGGTTCACTGCCCGGGTGGTTTCCATCATCATGCCCATGTTCCCCTCAGGGTGCGGGTCTGGTGTGGTGTAAGAAGGCCGGGTCTGCGCTTCAAGAGAGGCCGAGAAATGCCTGTACTCTGCATGGATTTGGAAGCTGTGTCTTTTAGATGTTTCCCCCAAGCAGCCCCGATATCCATGGCATCTTATTGCCAAGTTTTCTCTTCCCTAGCACTGAGTGTGCTCATTGGCCGTGGCCGGTGTGGCCTTGTGCTGAGATTGGCCATGGTTCCACTTCACTGAAGGCAGTTTGGGGATGGGGAGGAGGTTAGAGCCCTCAGAACTATCAAGAAATCTTGGGCAGAGGTGCCCTGTGGGGAAACATAGGGTGGTCTGTTTATTCCCCATTTGGGGGTAGGACCCCCCTGTGTCCTCGGTGACCAGAAATACTATATCAGGTGTGATAACTGAGCCCTCTTTCAGAAGGTTTTCCAAGCGCTGGGCTCCACGGGTCACTGCCAGGCTGCAGAGTCGCTTACCCAGCAACAAAGGCAGTCTTAAAGCTAGATAGGCCAGGACTAAAAGCAATCAAATACGGTGCCCAAATATGACTTCTATTGATATTGCAAGCCCTTTGAAATCCTAGAGGCACAAGCAGTCCAACTGTAAAATACATTTCAGAACAGTTTGAACAGTGACCGGCAAGTGTCCAACTGCTTGTTCATAATCACATGTTGCCAGGAACCAGCCTGGATGAACAAAGTCCTTGAGTTTGAGCTGTGGGAATGAAAGACTGACCAAATGGCCAGCTGGCTAGCCTCAATAGGAGCAGCCCTGAATAGCTTTATTGCTTGTCTTATATAGCAAAAATTTACCATATTTAGGAACAGGCATTAGCATAGCAAAGCATGTAAACAGATTTTTACAAGAAATAACAGCCCCTTCCAGTAAAGGGTTTGATATGTAGATCATGGGCCCCAAATCTATTGATGTCTGCTGCCTGTCCTTCATGTGAAGCTGATAAACACCTTTTTTCTATATCTAATCACACAACTACCCCCCGAAGGAGATAAAAGGGGTGACTGAGGCTTTGCCCTCAAGGCCACAGGCCGATCCGTCCCATTAAACCCAGGTAACCGAGGCTTTGCCATCGAGGCCCCCCAAAATCTTTTTGTTCAGGCTCCGCACTGGCTCCCAACAGCTCCTCCTTCCTTAGTTATTAATTTGAGGAAGTGGAGTTCTGTACAGTCTCCCGCAATACTTCGCAATCCAGATCGGAGGCAGACTGGAAACAGAAAAATCATTACTACAATAAAAATCATATTTCCAGAATATAAAACAGATTGTAAACCATCCAGGGACCAATGAAGTGGTGACCTCAGGCTTCAGCTGTATGTGGACTGGTCAGCCCTGTAGTGACCAGAGCAGGGCAGTTGTCGTTTTTTTTCTCTGCAGGTCATAAGGGTTTTGCCA
>PVKE010038835.1:0-15286 GCA_004027555.1 Craseonycteris thonglongyai
GACAGCCCAGTTACCACCCTGCGCGGCCCCCACCCACCTGTGTGGAATGAAACCGTATCAAAACCTATAAAGATGGCTCTGGGCCCTCCTCCTGGCGCGTCTGTAAAGCAAATGTTAAGCAGCCCTACTAACTTACAATTTAAAACCAAGACAGTTCTGTGCTTAGGCAGCCTTTCTGAGAAATTGTGAGTGGCTCTTAAAAGAGCCTTTGGTTTCTCGCCGGCCGGACAGGCCCGCCACTGGTCCTCACTGGAGATTACTCGCTCTGGCCTCCGCGGCAGCTCCCGCTCTTCTCGGACACGACGCCGCCCTGCGCGACGCTGACCTTGCCCAGCAGCTCGCTGAGCTCGTCTTCGCTGGCGGCCGGCTGCGGCTGCGGGGCAGCTACGGCCGCGCTCCTGGTGCCCGGGGCTGCGTTGGCCGTCAGCTGCAGGACGCCAGCCCGCAGGTACTCCATCACGCCCGCCATGTACACGGGCACGAAGGCGCTGAGCTGCTCGGCATAGTTGCTCTTGCGGAACAAACGGAAAACACGGTTCACAGGCAGCCGCGCCCCAGATCCGGACGAGTGGGCCGTGGCTTTGCTGCGCATGTTGCCGTTCTGCTGGGCGCTGGCGTTCTCACAGCTCTGCTCCTCAAGTTCGCACATCACGAGGGAGAACCTCACGACGCGAGGAAGGAACAGCTGCTAGGGCGCCCGGGTGGGCCTTATTTATACGCTCCCGAAAGTTGACGTGCTAGCTGATTGGCTGGTAACTACCCAATCAGAAAACATTACTGAAATCGCCTAATTTACATACACGCCATTGTCCAATCAGAAGACAGTACTGAAATCACCTAATTTGCATATACGTCACGACCCATTGTCCAATCAGATGTTGGCTATCCAACGCAGCGTTGCTGCTCTGTGCCTATAAATACCGCCCTTGCGTGAAGAAGACGTTTTGCCGTCGTTCGTTAGAGTTGTGTGAGGGACTGTGTTCAGACCTGAGCCCTCGTCATGCCGGAGGTGGCTTCGAAAAGCGCCAACGTGTCCAAGAAGGGCTACAAGAAAGCTGTCGCTAAGGCGCAGAAGAAGGAGGGGAGGAAGCGCAAGCGCAGCCGCAAAGAGAGTTACGCAATTTACGTGTACAAGGTGCTCAAGCAGGTGCACCCCGACACCGGCATCTCGTCCAAAGCCATGGGTATCATGAATTCCTTTGTCACTGACATCTTCGAGCGCATCGCGGGCGAGGCGTCGCGCCTGGCGCACTACAACAAGCGCTCCACCATCTCCTCCCGGGAGATCCAGACGGCCGTGCGCCTGCTGCTGCCCGGCGAGCTGGCCAAGCACGCGGTGTCCGAGGGCACCAAGGCCGTCACCAAGTACACCAGCTCCAAGTAAACACTCGGCTCCCACAGAGCTGTAAGGCCCAACGGCTCTTTTCAGAGCCACCCACACACTTCCCAGAGGCCTGTGCGCACGCTTGCCGGCTTTGGGCGGGAGGGAAGTTTGAGTTGAGGTAGATTCCTTGTTGGCGCTGGTGCCCCCTTTCCGAGCAACCCAGGCTTCAATGCGGCTACAGTAAGTGCAGGCCTCACCAGGCGGAGGCGCGCTGGGGCAGTTGTAACAGGTTCTAGGACAAGCTTTTACCCCCTTACTGTTCCCGCAGCTCAAAAGCTCAAACATACAGTGGTATAAACATCCCCCTAGGATACAGCATTATGTGGACAGCCTTTTTTAAAAACGTTTTATTGCTTTTGACAAACATAAGAACCAAAGTAATCCTCAGTGCACATTAGTTACAACAGTTTTTGTTATATGTGGGAGCCATGAAGGGCGGGAACTGGGCGGGAACTGGGCGGGAACTGGGCGGGAACTGGGCGGGAACTCGAGGAGAACTGGGCCGGGGGCCTCCCACATGGAGGCACACTCAAAACCAGGGCTGAATTGAGTGGGGCAAGAACTGAACTGCGGGGCTCGCTCATGGAAGCCACCCCAGTTCAGCATATGGGTCCACACAGGCCGGGGCCAAGACTCCATCCTCGGTCCCCAGTGCTGCAAAACCAGCGCTCAACCCACTGTGCCATCCCAGCTCCCCTGCAGGAAAGCCTTAAACTTAAGAGGGCTCCATTTCAATTGTTAAATTATAAGGCCTAACCTCCCCCCAGTAAATGACTAGAACCAGGGGGGAGCCGGGATGGCTCAGCGGCTTGAGCACTGGCTTTGCAGCCCCAGGAACCAAGGGTCAAATTCCAGCCCCAGGACGCGTGGACCCATATGCTTAACTGGGGTGAGCTTCCCACGTGGGAGGCCCCCAGTTCAGCTCTCGTGCCTCCCCTACCCCCCACCCCCCACCCCCCACCCCCCACCATACAGCCCCTGGCTCGATGGAGCATGCCTCCCATGCAGGAGGCCTCCAGCCCAATTCCTGTCCTGCGCGGTCCCGCCCACCTGCGTGGAACAAGACCCGTGTCGTAAACGACCTACATACAACTGCTGAGCCTGCTCTGGACCCTCCCTCTTCTGTAAAAAAAAAAGCGAGAAACAGCACGCAGCTAAGCTCAACCTGACAGACCTTGCCAGTAAAACAAGAGCACGTTACAGCCTTTTTAGGAAGATGGGGGGGCTCTTAAAAGAGCCATTGTGTCATAAAGAGCACATACAGCCTTTTTAGGAAAAGGTGGGTGGCTCTTAAAAGAGCCTTTGGGTTATGGAGCTCTGAGCCTGTAGGTTATCCTGGAGTTCTATGCAAGCGGAGTCTTCTTACTTGGAGCTGGTGTACTTGGTGACGGCCTTGGTGCCCTCGGACACCGCGTGCTTGGCCAGCTCGCCGGGCAGCAGCAGGCGCACGGCCGTCTGGATCTCCCGGGACGTGATGGTGGAGCGCTTGTTGTAGTGCGCCAGGCGCGACGCCTCGCCCGCGATGCGCTCGAAGACGTCAGTGACGAAGGAATTCATGATGCTCATGGCCCTGGACGAGATGCCGGTGTCGGGGTGCACCTGCTTGAGCACCTTGTAGATGTACACGGCGTAGCTCTCCTTGCGGGCGCGCCTGCGCTTCTTGCCCTCCTTCTTCTGCGCCTTCACCGCAGCCCTCTTGAAGCCCTTCTTGGAGGCAGGGGCGCTCTTCACGGCCACCGAGGCAGCAGCGCCCTTCGAAGTCCCCGAGGTCGAAGCGCCCTTCGAAGACACCGAGGCAGAGGCGCTCTTCGTAGCCACCGAAGTAGAGGCAGAGGCGCCCTTCGAAGACCCCGAAGTAGAGGCGCCCTTCGCAGCCACCGAAGTGGAGGCGCCCTTGGACGACACCTCCGGCATGACGAGTGCTCAGCTCTGCAACCACCGCTCTGAGGAAGCCCAGGAACCGCAGTGCTCGCAGCGCCGACAGGAGCGGTATTTATGGGCACGGCGCTGACGTGACGCGTCGGGCAGACAACATCTGATTGGACAGCGCGTGGTGGCGTGTATGCAAAGGAGGCGATTTTGGCTATGCTTTCAGATTGGATAGTTGCCATCAGCCAATCGGGCGCTGCTGCCACGGCCCTCGGGCAGGCGGGAAGGCCCCCGCGGCTTCGGGGGCGCTGCCGCCGCCGCTGCCGCCGTTTGAGGTGCGTCCGGGGGCGCCCACCGAGCCGCCCGCCTGGAACAGGTCCTCGTTCCGCGTCCGCGCGCAGCTCTGCCGGGTTCGAGCCCTCTGCCTTCTCCGCGGAGGCTGCAGGGCTGCAGCCCTGTAACGTCCCATAACCACAGCACCCTGCAAACACCCTTTGGTTCTAATGACCGGGTTCCTTGGGACTTTCTAAGGCTGGAAAGTTTCACAAAAGCAAGTTCACAGACACTCGTAGTCCTTTTGGGGGTGTTTTTAGTACCTTGGGACAGCAGTTGGTTCCTGCAGCAGCACGAAGCTGCAGGCCGCTGCAGGCCCTGGGAGAGGAAGCCAGTGTTCCCCGCACAGAATCGTTCGCTTCAGTCACTGTGGGGCCAGGCATCCTATTTGAAGGCTCACATTTTAATGAGGTAAGTAGTGGTTAGATTTCTGGACAGGAGCTTAGACTCTCATAGCTTCCAGTTTTCCTCTGCTGGTTGTCTAGAGGACATCAGCCAACCGAGCAAGGCTGCGTGCTTTTTCTCAAAGTACTTTTCACAAAGGAAATTCTCTTCAAACATGCTCATATGGCTCAGTATGAAACCTTCAGACGTGACACATCAGTAAACCAAGAGTTGGGAAGCAAGTTCCCCGTAACTTTTGGTAAAGGTTCATGTGTGAGTACTTGATATCCGTGGCTGCGCATACAGGCTTGGGAAGAATGCGATTTTTTTCCTTAAAATGTAGAACAAGATGTATTTCAACGAGAAGTTTGGTGGAGATAGTGCCGTCAGTCTCCAAAGCTGCAGTGTGGCAGGAAGTTCTCCCATCATATTTTTTTTTTTTAATTATTAGGGAATTTTGGTCAAATTTTTTAAAAGTTTTAAAAACAAAACAAGACAAAATAGTGGCAATTGATATGTTTGTACCGCAAACACCAAGAGAAACTGGAAAGCAAATGAACGTTACGCTGTCAAATACAAAGTTACTGTACAATATTCAAGAGTTTACCTTAAAGAAAACTTCCTTGGTTATCTAAAACTAACACTGATAGAAACTTAAGTAGGAAGAAAAGTATAAAGTTCTATAACAAGTTGAGGATGAGAATAAACTAGGTTATAAGTTATTTAGGGACAATCAATTTACGAAAAAGTTCTTTCTTGAATTAATGTACATAAATATCAAGGCATGCGACTGGGGAGGGCACCAAAGGCAGGACATTTTTTGAAAAAGGAAATTACAGATGTTGGACAAAATTAGATAATACTTAGAACAAAGCAATTAAAAACTTCAAAAATCAGAGAATACTAATATAATTGATTGACCAAATAAATTAGGGATACGTAAGTGATAAATCACCTAAACAGAAGAGTACCCAAAAAAATCATGTCGATGCTCCCCCATTAAGCAAGTGTAGCCAAAGCACAGAGTATGGAGAGGTCAGGACCAAGGGGGTGACTTTACAGTAGAAACCTGGCAAACTACCTCAGCCCAACCTTACAAATTTAAATAAAGGTCATTGAGCAGCAAGCGAGTTTCTTTGAGAATAGCAGAGAAATTGCAATTCAGGTGCAAACTACAGGGAACTACAGGCACTGCAGGAAAACAAAGCAGAGCCTTCTTTCATAGAGGAAAGGAAGTAGGGTTGTTTTAACATTTCACTGGAGAAAAGTGAGAGTTCTAAGTGGGGGCAGCTCCTCCTTGGCTGCAGCTGAGGGCAGCTTGCTATGACGCAACAAAGAGGAAATCTCTTCCTGCCGGCCTATCCAAGCCGCCCCTCATGTCCTGTGTAAGAGCTCATTCTGGCTTCCTGACTCAGAGTGAGGTTTCCTTTTTTTCAGTTTCACATCATCAGAGACAAGCCTTGTTGATCGCATGTACCCTTAGCGTGAAGTGCAGATGAGCATTTTACTTCTCAGGTCTTCCTTCCAACAACCCATAATCCCAGTCTTACCCTGAGAAAAATACCAGACGGACCCAACACGCTGCACTGTATCTGACCATGGATGGGCCCTCAAAGCTGTCTAGGTTATCACATAAAGGAAACCCTGAGAAACTGCCACAGCCCTGAGGCAGCTAAAGCAACATTACATCAACAAGTCACGTATTTTAAATTGGAACAGAAAAACAACACTAGGTAAAATATAATGAAATCCAAAGCAAGTTTAGCATTCAAGACACTGTACCAACGTTAGGTCCTTAGTTGTGACAAATACACAGATGTTGACAAAAGAGTAAACAGGGTGACGGGACAATATCTTTACATTTTTGTGAATCTAAAATTAAGTTAAAATTTTCATTGGAAAAAAACTTTTCATAAGGATAGCGCCAAAAGTGAAGACGACAGCCCCAAAACCAAACCAAAGGCTTTGAAGGCAAAGAAAGTTGAGCTAAAAGGCGGCCACAGTCACACACAAAAAAATGATCTGCATGTCACCCACCTTTCGAAGGTCCAAGACACTGCGGTGCAGCTCTGAAGGCGGCCCAAGTATCGTTGGAAGAGCGCCCCCAGAAGAAGCAAGCTTGACCCCTATACCACCATCCGGGTCCCCCTGACGACGGAGTCAGCCATGAAGAGCACAGAACACAACAGCACCCTTGCGTTCATTGTGAATCTCAAGGCCAAGGAGCCTCAGATCAAACAGGCTGTGAAGCAGCTCTATGACATTGACATGGCCAAGGTCAACCTGCTGATCAGGCCTGATGGAGAGAAGACAGCATATATATGGTCGACTGGCTCCTGATTATGATGCTTTGGATGCTGCCAACAAAATTGGGATCATCTCAACTGAGCCCAGCTGGCTAATTCTAAGCACAAAAATGCTCATTGTATATGTTTATGTTGACTTCTGGTTGGGCTGGGAGGAAGCCATACTGTGGTATATACACAATAGCGGTTTGGGCAAAAAAAAAAGAAAGGGGGCTGATAATAATAAAACATTCTTTAAAAAGTCAGAAAAAGTTCTCAAATCCAAAAACCAACAGATAAACTTCAGCGGACTACAACTCTTGACGCATACCTGGCTCTGGAGAGAGCACCTGGTTCGGATGTTAGTGTCCTAAATTTTTTTTAAAAGCTCTCTTTGTAGCTGGTTTGCTTGGTGAAAACATATAGTGCCCCCCACACCCTGAGCTTGGCCAGTGAACAGGCGTCAGCAGCAAATAGCCACTGGTCTCTGTACATGACCGTCGAAAGCCTATTGCAGGGATGAGCAAGTCAGCGATCAGACCACCAGTAGGGACTGCCCAGCAATTTTGGGGTGACCGCCTGAATTAAGAAAGCAGTGCGGTAGCGGATGCCCCGTTGCACCAGGGCCGAGCAGCTAGGCAGCTAAACGTAAAAGAAACACTTTTTGCGCACACACATACGGCTGCTAGAGGCGGGAGTCGGCTCCGCACAATCAATGCACTGTATGTGCTTGAGCCAGCAGAATGAACAGCCACGGGCTGGCAACACTCAGAGAAAGTGAGACGTTGCCCTTGTCTGGAAAATGTCTACCCAGGCCTGGCCTATTGTAACAAGCAATGCATGTGGGCTCACCAGGGGTGTGCTCAGAAGTCTCTGAAAACCCCACTCACCATTCCTGGGGCTTCCGTAGAGATGCCAGTGTTGGGCTGGCCTGCCTCCTGGGCCTGCCTCCTGGGCCTGCCTCCTGGGCCTGAAGTGCAATAGCGCCGCCTGTGGCTGCTCTGTGCTGCCTGCCTCTGTTCTTGCGGTCTCTTGGAGCGGTTCCTGCCCATAACCTTGACCGTGACCTTAGAGAATGACCCAGAAGTAGAAGATGCAGCCTTCGACTACCTTGAGGAAAAGAGGATGCTAGGCTAGGATGGGGCTTATTTATACATTGTGTATGCAAATAAGGTATGTGTAAATACCTCAATTTCTGATTGGATAAAAAGCCAGAGGCAAACAAATGTAAATGAGATGCCTCAGCCCAACTCTCACCAGAGCCCCTAGTTTGTATAGATTTCAGCGTCTGCCCTTTAAGAGACTGACCTTCACCCACTCCAGGTCCCCAGTGTGCAGTTGGCCCATTTTGAATCCTGTGCACACTCGCTGTGCATCAGGTCATCAGAGGGAGGAGAACGATACACGGGAGCGAACACAGACAGTCTATTTTCCAGTATTTCCTCGTGGGATGTAGTATGTGCTTATTATACTTGCCTGGTTTAAAATCCCGGGCCTGTGATCAGAAGTGGTTCTAGTTTACCATCCAAGCAAGTGAAAGTGACACTTTGCTGTTACTTATTAGCCAGATTGAATTTCCGCTTTTTAAATAGTGAAGTGAGGCATCATTTCATGTTTGGTGGCTTTTTTAAAAACCTTTTTTCCTCCTGGTTTTAAAGGCTACCATAATGCAAGTATTTTTTATCAGATGGTTGTAAACTGCCTTTTGTACTTTTCAGAATCAACCTGTGCCCTTTTCTTCCAAATGCACTTTGTGATACTTTCCTTTTCCAGTTCTAAGTAAATCTAATCAGAATGGCATCAAATTAAAAGTTAAGAGATTTATTTAAAATGTGAGTGTATATTTAAGGAGACGCATCCCTTGATGTTTTCCAAGCCTTTATGTACCTCTTGGAGAACTTTATCATTTCCCTTATAGAGCTTTTACACATAGTTCATGAAATATGACCAATAGGAGTGAGACTTCCCCCATCCAATCAGAGCTGCGCAGCTATAGACTTATTTTGCATTTTCACTGGCCAATCAGAGTGACTCCACTTTGACCAATCAGGACCGTGCTTTTTAGACCAATCACACTGTGAGGATTTGTAGCCTTCATTTACATATAAGTGGACCAATCAGGGATCAGGGGCAGAACCTTTCTCTCTATATAAGCAGTCTCCCCGGGCTCTTGAGTGTATTTATTCTGCTGGAGCGGAAACGACGGTGCGTTCTGTGTCACAAGTGCTCAGTTTTGGTACCGGAGCCCTTCAGGCCCTTCGCGAAAGTTGGTCTGTTTTCGGCAGCCGGGCCAGCTCACAGATCAGCTGCTCCACAGTTAAGCCGATTTCCTGGAGGCTTTTTTTCAGTGTATCCCAAGTTAGGGGCTCCTGTCTCTAGTCGATTGGCCCAGCTTTCTGCAAGTCAGGGCTCCAAGTCTGCAGCTTGACGGTGCAGCTTAAATCGCTGCTGTGAAACCATCAGATGCCACGTCTCAAAGGTCACAACACAAAAGCCACTACCTAGTAAACCTTTGTCCCCAGCTGCAGATTTATTTCCACATCAAAACCTGTTCTCAGGACTGCATTGAGAAAACACGGAGGTGGTACAGAGCAAGGTGTTACTGCCCACAGTTTAAAGCTTTCTACCCTCACCCCCAACCCCAGTAAACAGCCCAGGTGGGAAATGTGAAGCTGATTTCTGGGCTCTTTGCTCGTGATTGTTTTCCTCTCACTTAGGTCTTTATCTCAGTATTTCTTTAAAAATTTTTGTTTTTTAATTTATTTTTGACAGAGAGAGAGAGAGACAGAGAGAGAACTGAACTGGGGGCACTCCCCAGTTCAGCACATGGTTCCGCACGGGCCGGGGCCGGGATTCGATCCTCGGTCCCGGGTGCTGCAAAGTGAGCGCTTAACCCACTGAGCCATCCCGGCTTCCCCAATTTTTTTTTTTTTTTTTTTTTTTTTTGCAGAGAGGAAGATTTATTGAAGGAAACTGATGCTCCAAGGGAGCGCACTCCGAAAAACAATGGATGTGGCTCCTATCTCAGTATTTCTTCCCAGCAGACTTCTAAGGGAAAGAGGACTTAGGCTTTGAGTACTCGATAGCAATGGTGCCCAGTTCAATCTGGGTTTATAAAGATGCTCAGAACGTCGTGAGAGGGTCATTGTATGGTTTGCTCCTGATCTAGGGTGTTCAGTGGCTTGTCCCAAATTTATCCAGTGACATCTTGGTGATTTGCTCCCTGGGAGTAGGGAGACACTCTTCCTCTGATGGCAACGTGAGAAGTAGGGGGTGTACACAGACCGTGGTGGGGACCCTGCAGCTGCAATGACAGTGACAGTGTGTGTGGTGTTGCACTGTCGGCCTCTGCTAGGTGACCAGCCACGTCGAGGTGGCGTGGCTCTGTGCCAGCTTTCATTTCTGGCCAAGCTGAGGGCTGTGGGTCAGGTGGGGATCAGCTGGGGGCCTGAGCAAGTCACCTGACAACGATTTTTCTTCTCTTTCTCCCTTGTAGGAAAGGAGCCAGTAGTTTGAGGCAGCCGTCTAATCTAAGGCCGTGACAGGAAACATATTTCTTCTCCTGGGGCCACATTTTCTTCACCCGTAAATACAGTAATGAAGTTCCCTCTCTCGGGCCACATAGCTGGGCACCTTGGCCCAGCCAAAGTGACACGTAAAACGTGTCACCGCTTCCCTCACAGAAGGCAAGCCCCCAGCTGTGAGTTGGGGTTCATGGGCCTCCCACATCTCTTCTCTGTGTCTTGCCAACATGGAACTTTACTCTCCAAACTCCGGTGCCTGAGCCCTGGCAGCCCTCTGGCCTTGTCACTGCTCCGTGGGTCCCTCAGGAAGGTCCAGATCCACCCTTGGGAGAACATGCCTGTTACATTTCTCAGTGTGTGTGCATCACATCCTGTGTTATCAAAATAAAAGTGTGAGAGCGTCACAGATAATGCACAGCCTTTAAACCCATGGGAAAAGGGGGTATTATTTATTTAAGATTTATTTTGTTTTTGAGAGAGACAGACAGAGAGAAGGGGGAGGGCCCAGAGCCGTCTCCATAGTTGTACGTCATCAATTTCTGACATGGTTTCATCCCACACAGGTGGGCGGGGGCCACGCAGGGCGGGAACTGGGCTGGGGGCCTCCCCCATGGGAGACACACCCCTCGAGCCAGGGGCCGAACTGGGGGGGCCAGAACTAAACTAGGGGGCCTCCTGCCTGGGAAGCTCACCCCAGTTCAGCATTGGATCCAGATGGGCCGGAGCCAGGACTCAATCCTTGGTCCCGGGGGCTGCAAAGCGAGCGTTTAACCCACTGAGCCATCCCGGCTTCCCCTACGTGTCATTTCTGACAGCTTCCTGGAAGCTTCGTGTGGGTCCAGCATGGCTCCCTCCTCCCTCCACATTTGCACACCACTGACCACTTGCCTCTTTGGACGTGAGAGCCGGACTTGGCCATCATTACCTAGTAGCCCTGAGTGTCTGCACTGCCACACGTTGTCCGGTCCTTGTTAATCTTAGATGCTCAAAGATCTTTTCGATTTCTGAAAATTAAGATGGATTATTCTCTAATCCAAAATCCGAATAACATCCAGTCTTCAAGTGCCAAGACCTGGTGGCCCCCACATGCCAAGGGGAGCAATGGGGGAGGGGTGGGTGCCTGATTTGGGGGGAAGGGAAGGGCAGTATCACAAGCGCCAGGGTAGTGATGATGGTGAACTGTCTGTCCCCAGACGCCCAGAAGCTAATTTGCATAAACCTAATTCCTGTATTCTCATTTTCAGAAATCCCCCAGATATGATTTCCTGTGGTTTTGTTTTTCAGCGGTTTTGCGCCCATTTATTGGTGGCCTGAACATTTTTATATGTGAATGCCTGTATTTCAGGGAGAGCTTGACCTTGTACAAATTGTCACACAGCGGCCGTCAGACGCTGCACATAACCTGCGTGACGGCCCACCCGTCTGTGGCTTAAGGACGTGTGTGTGCACCGTGTGTCCACACTAGAGGCTGCTGAGAAATGAAAGGCTGTGCTGATGGAGTCAGGAGACATCGTGATCAAGGACACCAGGTCAGTGGGACCACAGCCTGATGACACACACCTGCCTCAAAGTCGGTGGGACCTGTCCCCATGACACGCATGCCCGTCAGTCAGAAGCTGCCTTTGGGGAACGTCCTGTGAGAGCCCCGAGTGGTTGGAGAAGGACCTGGTGTATGAACGTGCATTAGCTTCACGCTGTGGAAACGGGAATGGACCGTACATGAGAGCGTCTTCCGTGCCCTCGGCCTCTGCAGCGCAGGAAGTGGAGACTGGCCGTCATCCCGGGGCTCCGGCACCTTCTGTCTCTGTGGACTTGTGCTGCGCAAGTGCCGTCGGCGCCTGACCGCCTCAGCCCTCCCATGGGCTACGGGCTCTGAGCTGAAATCTGGCTTTGATGAGAGGACGTCGGCCGCTGCAGCCCCTGACCTACTCGTCATGCTGCTGGGGGTCCTGCTATGCATCTGGGGTGAGTAGGACAATGCCGAGCAGGGTGCGGGGTCCCCTCCCGTGAGACTGGCAGCATTTGGGGACGTTCAGGTCCCCGGTCCCCGCTGAGGGCTCCAAGCCAGGCAGAAAGGGGTAGACACCGGACAGCCAGCTTGCTTTGCTATCCTTACCTCGTGTCCTATCCTTTTTGTGAATTTGACTTTTAATTGACATCATAGTAAGCTTCACTTTCATTGGACACGCCCTCTGTGATTTCTGACCAAGGGTTAGGGTCATGTGACCACGGCACCATCACAACGCCGGTCATTCTTGTCACTTCAAACGTCTCCTTGTACCCGGGTCCCTTTCCTTGGGCCCCGGGGCTGCAAAGCGAGCGCTGAACCCGCTGAGCCATCCCGGCTCCCCCAGAACAGGCAGTTTTTTAACGCTAAGCCTGCCTGACGCCCTTGTCCTACCTGAGGGGATAATTATTCAAATAGCACTTAACCCCCCAAAAGAAGGCGTCTCGGACTAAACACGGGCTTACGAGGAGCATCGTAAGGAGCCAACCACTGTGGAATGTTAGGCGCGTTCAAGCTCTTTCTGGGCGCCGAGGGGCAGGCCTGTTCTCCCACGACTGCCAGTTCCGGGTCTTTACACCATAATTGGGGGGCTCTTAAAACCTGGGGACACCGGAGCACCTTCGGGGGCGTCTGCATTCCCTCTGGGGCCTGAGCCTCCTCTGAGCTGAGCTGGTACAATAAGGGGGCGGCCGCCTGGAGCCGGGCCGGGCCCCCGTCCTTTCCTGACTGTTGTCACTGTGAGTCCGCGAGTCTAGAGCCACCAGCCCCCCGACTTCGCAGAGGAGGGGATGACCCGGGGGGCGGGGGCGCTGCTCGGCGCTGACCCCCGACTTCTCCCCCAGCTCCGCTCTGCGAACCGGCAGGTGAGTGGCACTTCCCCATCTTCTCCACGGTCTGTGGGTGTCTTGTCGCCGGGCCCACGTGAGGCCCGACACCCGGGGACAGCCGCCGCCCTGGGGGGCACCCGGCAGGGGCCCCCCTGGCACGGGGCTGCGCGCGTGCGCAGCGGGGACAGCAGGTAGGTCTCGGCGTGACCTCCAGGCCGCGGGGTGTGTCCCTGGGGAGCCCCAGTCACAGGGGACAGAGGCTGTTTGCACGAGGAAGTTGGGGTGCCCTCCACCCAGTCTCAGGGGAGGTCCCCCAGCAGGAGGGAGGGAGGAGGCGCCGAGGTCGCACGTCCACGGAAAGCAACGTCACGGCCACCGCGTGTCCCGCGGGCGGAAGGGCCATCTCCGCGCATGCCCAGTACGCGCCCACCTGCCGGATGCGCAGACCCAGTTCTGACCGTCAATCAAAGCGTCACCTACACGAGGTGACGAGGCGGCCACGCCCCCCGCGCATGCGCGTTTGACTCTCGCACAGAACACGCACCACAGGATCTAGCTGCTCTGTGACCAACGGCCTCACGCTCATGGTGCGGGGCTGGGATGCCAGGGGCCCCCCAAGTACCCCCCATGCCCTACCGAGCGCCCTGCCTGACGCTTTGAGCGCCATCGTCCCCAGCGCCAGCTCCGGGGACCCGCGAGTCGGAGTCGCGTGCAAGGCCTGTGGAGGAGGGGGCGCTGGGGGCGTCACCCTAGGGCAGCCCCCGCCTGGGCCACGCGTGGGGGTGACCTGGGGGCGTGTGGGTGTGCGCCTGGGGGCCCCTCGTGTCAGGGGCCGCTCAGCGGGAGCCCGGACACAGGCGCATCCTTCTCTCCAGCGCTGCTCCTGAGGGCCCGCCCCGCCTGGCCCGTGGAGGGGAACCCCATGACCCTGACCTGCGAGAGCCAGGACCCGAAGGCCGGTGTGCAGCCCCAGTTCCGCTTCCTCAGGAACAGCCGGGCCCTGGGCCGGGGCTGGAGCCCGTCCCGGCAGCTCGAGCTGGGCGCCATGTGGAGCGAGGACTCCGGCGGCTACTGGTGCGAAGCGCAGATGCCGGGCCCGCGCAGGTGGACCCAGAGCGGGATCGTCCAGATCCGCGTGCACCGTGAGCGGAGGGGGGTGGGGGCGTGGCTGCAGGGGGAGGAGCTTGTGCTGGGGGCGGGACGTGACTGCAGGGGGAGGAGCTTTGTACCTGGCGGCAGGGGCGTGGCTTCCGGGGAGGAGCTTGGGGCGTGGGTGCAGGGGGAGGAGCTGCACCGGGGTGAGGGGGCAGGGGCGTGGCCACATGGGCAGAGCTGCGCCAGGGGGCGTGGCTACAAGGGGAGCGCTGCGCCAGGGGCGTGGCTTCGGGGAGGAGCTGCGCCAGGGGCGTGGCTTATGGGGGAAAGCCACACCAGGGGCGTGGCTTTCGGGGAGGAGCTGCACCGGGGGCGTGGCCTCAGGGAAAGAGCTGTGTCAGGGGTGTGGCTTCAGGGGAGGAGCTGCGCCAGAGGCGTGGCTTCAGCGGGAGAGCTGCACCAGGGGGTGTGGCTGCAGGAGGAGGAGCTATTCCCGGGGGTGTGGCCGCAGGGGAGGAGCTATATCAGGGGGTGTGGCCGCAGGGGAGGAGCTACACCAGGGCAGGGGTTTGGGGGGCTGCTGTCCCCTCCGCAGTGATGTTACGGGGTCTTTCTTACCATCATAAACCCAAAGATGCTACCAGCCCCCCACCCACCACCCATCACAGTGAGTTACACAGATTCTCGACTTTGCCCGAGGCCTTTCCTCCCAGGGTGGCCGCCCCTCGGCTGCGTCCCTGAAGCCCCCCGGTGCCCCCTTGTGTCCCCCCCGTAGGCGTCCCGGTCTCTAACGTGAGCTTAGAGACGCAGCCTCCAGGGGGCCGCGTGATGGAGGGAGGCAGGCTGGTCCTCGTCTGCTTGGCCGCACGGGGCACGGGGGACGTCACCTTCGCCTGGTACCGCGGCGCCCTGGGCCGGGTCCTGCACCGGAAGACGCAGCGCTCGCTGACGGCCTCGGTCGCCGTCCCCACGGTGACCGCGCGCGACGCCGGCGCCTTCTACTGTGCGGCCGACAACGGCTACGGCCCGAGCGTCAGCGAGCTGGTCAGCGTCACCGTCACAGGTGCGGCCCACCACCCTGCGGCCCAGCCCCCGCACCGGGCTCCGTGTCCCCGGGGGGCGATCGGCGGCCGGGCGACGAGTCTGTCGCCATCAGAGGCCCGCTTGCTGCTCCCGCAGTGCCGGCCGCGCGCCCCGTGCTCAGCCTGCGCGTTCCCGGGGCCCCGGTGGTGCCGGGCCACACGGTGGAGCTGCGCTGCGAGGCCCCCGGCGGCTCGCCCCCCATCCTGTACCGCTTCTACCACGAGGACGGCGTCCTGGGGAACCGCTCGGCCCCCTCGGGAGGAGCCGCGTCCTTCCACCTCTCGGTGACGGAGGAACATTCTGGAAACTTCTCCTGCGAGGCCGACAATGGCCGGAGGTCCCCGCGCAGTGAGCCGGTGCCGCTCCGCGTGGCACGAGCAGGTCAGGCTGTGGGGCCGCCCGGTCCGCGTGGCTTCCCAGCGCCCGGGACGGTGTGGGGCGGGGGGCTTCTGGGGGGGCTGGAGGGCTGATGGGGGGCTGGGGGGCTGGGGGGG
>PVKE010038836.1:0-15274 GCA_004027555.1 Craseonycteris thonglongyai
TGCGATGAACATGCGGGTACAAACATCTTTAAAGATTAAGGTCTTCAGGTTTTTTGGGTAGATGCCCAGTAGAGGGATGGCTGGGTCATATGGTAATTCCATTCGTAATTTTTTGAGGAATCTCCATACAGCCTTCCATAGTGGTTGTACCAGTTTACATTCCCACCAGCAGTGTATGAGGGTTCTTAATGTTTTTGAGATTCAATCATGGTGTAGAATATGTTTCTTACTCCATTGTATGGATATACCACATTTTATTTTTTGTTCATCAGTTGATAGACATTTGGGTTGTTTCCACTTTTTTTGGCTATTTATGAATAAGGCTGTTATGGGCATTCAAAGAAACTATTGTACTATATTAAGAAATTGTTTCCCAGAGTGGCTATGCCATTTTACATTCCCATCAGCAATGTATGAGGGTTCTAATTTCTCCACATTTTTTACAACATTTGGTTTTATCTGTAGTTTGGATTTTAGCCATTCTGGTTGGTATGAGGTAGTATTTCATTGTGTTTTGATATTCATTTCTTTAATAATTAATGATGTTGAGAATCTTTTCATGTGCATGTAGTCTATTCGTATATCTTCTTTGGTAAAATGTTTATTCAAATCTTTTGCCTATTTTTAATTTTTTTGTCTTATTGATGAGTTGTGAGAGTACTTTAGATACAGTACTCTAGATATAAGTTTCTTATCACAAATGTACCTGGCAAATATTTTTTCTCATTCTGTGGTTGGTCTTTTGGTTTTCTTAATGGTGTCTTCTGAAATGCAAGTTTTTAATTTTGATCAAGTTCAGTTTATCAGTGTTTTCTTTTTCCAAGTTTCTTTCACCCTCTATTGCCCAATCATGATTTCACCCTTTTTGAAGAAGGACCTTTTGGGAACTGTGATGTTGGATCTGTTAGCTTTGTGATGTTTTCCAATAGACCAAACTATGTTCAATATTTGAATACAAGGGCTATGGAGAAAGCGTTCTTCGTGAAACTTACTCTGGGAAATTTAGCTGAGACATGTTTACTTTCTTTCACAGTAAGCTACCATCTGCTGTAGATACGATTGTCATCCTGAGCAGACATTGACATTTTTTTGTGAGGATTTATTACTTGATGCTAGTTTATTTATGAAAAATTACCATTTGAATATAAAAATTACTTTCATCTCATAATTATCCTCTTTAGGCTTATGTATTCTTTCTGCCAGAAAACCACCATTCATAAATTATTTTTAAAGCATCTGAGGTTAATTATCAGATAATTTTTATGGTTAAAATAAAGAAGACATTTGTGATATATTTTATTAGAGATTTTGTTAGATACAAATGAAAGGCATTTATATCTGTGGTGTGGAGTTACGATGGCTGGCTGTAAAGGCTAGTTTCCCTTCTATGAGAAATAATACCAACTTTACATTTCAGAACTTTTATTTTGTTTCATGAATATTGCTAAGTCATTTCCACAAGTTCCTTTGTTTTAGATCAGGGTTTCTCAGCCTTAGCGCTGTTGACACTTTGGACTGGGGAATTCTTTGTTGTGTGGGTGGATGTTCAGCAGTATTCTTGGCCTCTGCCCACTAGATGCCAGTAGCATCCTCCCACTTGTGACAACCAAAAATGTCTTGAGATGTTGACATATGCCCCCTGAGGAGCAAAATCACCTCACCATAAAGAACCACGGCTTTAGGTCTATATCTAGAACTATAATTTTGAATAAATAAATAATAGTAATGAGATTCAAAGAAGTCCCATCCATCCCTAGATATGGGTAGGAACTGTGCATCACCTTGCCACTGGGGTTGATAAAGTGGTCTTTCATGTAGCCAATAAAACTTAGAGGTGGGTGGTTCCTTCTTAGCCCTCATAAAACACTTCTCCACAGTCTCGCCTTCCTGCCAGTCTGTTTTGTGTGCATGTGTGTCTCTCACTGCATTGTGAGGTCTTCTAAGGACAGAGACCGTATATTCCCCCCACTGCCCCCTCCATTATTTTAAGATGAAGTGGTGTCCAATTCCAAATGGCTATTGGGATTAAGTAAACTTGAGGAAAAGGAGAAAGACTGAGTTGGATTTCCTCTGGTTCAACTTTTAAAACTTCCACTGTGATATAAAAAGCCCCAGAGCACGTGGAAATGTGAATTTAGAGTGTGACCAGTGAGGAGTGCGTGAGGGAAAGGTAATTAAATGTTGTAAGCAAACCAGAATTGCTGTACTCTTGTTTAAGCAGTGGTATGTTGCTTTAACTCAATCTAGTTATTCTTCCCCTAGCAACTTAAAACTGCTCCAGTGACTTATACGTCAGACAGACTGAAACAGATACTGCGTATACAGTTGAGCCTTGAAAAGTGCAGGGGAGAAGGGCCCTGACACCCCACACAGTGAGAAATCCACACATAACTTTACTCTCCCAAAACTTAACTCCTGTACTTGCACCAGGAGGATGCCCAATGATTACACAGAGAATCACAGATAAGAATTTCCTGACATGTATTTGTGTAAAGTCCCAGCTTTAACATTGTAGTTTTAACCTTTAAGTGACACAAGCTCCATTGCAACAGTATCATCTACTAGTACTTGGGGAATAACCTGTTAGTTAATAACTTCTACAAAGTTAACTTCTACAAAGTATTTGAAGAGCAGCACTCACCTCCTATGACATCCTCATGAAATTGTGGCTATGGAATTCTAACTGGTTGTAACAATATGGAGCAATTATGATTTGTAAAAGTCTCTCTTTGCCTATCCTTGCTGGTTTTAATGAAACCTCTGGCTTTCATGTTTCTTTCCCCAGATCACATTTTGCTCAATGTTTTGCTTTCATAATGGCTACTTTCCCCTTCAACTGATGCCAGACTCAGCTGCCTCCTATAATTTTCCTAATTGCTTTCTCTTCTGTCTCAGCTTATGCCTTAACAATGGAAAAAAAAAAAATATTAGAAGGAATATTTTTGGGAAGAGAGGGACCGGAACAGTTTAAAGGAGGTGGTTATTTCCTAATCCTGATGTTTTTTTACTAACTCTTCAGTGCAATTCTAACTTACCGGTACCCACTTTCCAGTAGTGTTACATGCAAAAAGCTGAGCTGGGAAGGACATGAATGTTTGCTGAGGGTCGACTGTGTGTCTGTACTTTCTTATGCATTGTTTTACTTAGTCTTTAAGACCTGTTTTTGCCCCCCCTTTGCAGGTGAGAAAATGAGACACTGAGGTTAATTTGTCCGTACAGAGGGCAGCATTGAGATGCCAGTCTGTCTGACTCCAGGTCTGCTGATTCTTTCATGGCCTGGCCTTTGTGGTCTGGTAGTACTGCCATAACCGAGGGAAGGGAGAAACTTTGGGTCCCAGAAGATTGGATGCCATGAAAGACTCATATCTGGGGTTGAGGTTGTGAGTCCTCACTGGTAAAGGCAGTTTCAGTTCTGTGACAATGAATAAAACCAACTCCATTCTCAGAAGAGTGCTAATTTCTGGAACAATCATCTTGATTTCAGGTGGTAGCTATCACTTTCCTCAAGGCATAGAATATATGAATTAACCACTGGACAACTTCTCTTCACAAAAGAATGTCATTAGTTAAGTGTACATTAATTCTACTGGTATTAAAAGTGTTCTTAATTCTCCTAAAGGAGATTTGAATAATCCCAAAACTGTCAATGCGCTTAGTTAGGAATATACTTTGTTTTGTTTTTTTTGCTGGGGTGGATAGACGAGGGCATAGGTAGGGGTAGTGTTTGTGTGTGTGTGTGAGAGAGAGAGAGAGAATGAGAGAATGAGAATGGATATTTGTGGTGTTTTGGGAATTCACCTTGGAACTTCAGTTGGCATTGTAATTCATGCTGTAGATAGCATCACCTATTATGGATCCTGAACCATAGAAAGCAAGCTGCCTCCTTTCTTACCAAACGCACACTTTCTATGAGGGAAGCAATGTTAGGATAGCCTGGGAGTAGTGCAAAGCAGGTGGGAGGGGAAGTTGTTGGATCACTAAACTGAAATGGTTCCTTGACACACAGCTTTCTTCAAACCTCTTGAATCTTTTTCACTAACTTGTCATGTGGCTTCCAGGGGAAATAAGTTCACCAAGGAAAACTGGTGGCTATGTAAACCAGTTTTTCAAACAGGAAAAGAAGTTTATACTTGCACTTAAAACTGGGGGAAAGGTTTATACTTGCTACTGGATCTGGATTGACATTTAACTTCTCACCTGAAAACACTACAAATTAACTATTTTAAGCTGTGAAACCAAGTTTGTAGTAACAGATCCCGCAATTAATCATCTAGTGTTCTCTCTTAAAAATGACATTATATTATAGCTCCACCAGGTGGCTGCCAACAGTGTGAATAGGACAGGCCAACATCCACCAGGAGGAGGGAGAAGCTGTCTTGATTTTATTTGTGCATCATTTTGACTACATCAAATTCAGTTTAGTGAAGGGCAAATAGTGGAGACCATTGCAGGTTTTTCTAGGAAGTTCATCTGGCAACCCCCGTTACCGCACAAGATCATTATGACTCACTTTTGACGTATAAATACCTGAAACCCATCAGTTTTACCTATCAGTTTTCTGATGGGTAATTGTGCTGCAGGCTCATTTATTCTGTTGCCTTCGTTTTGACTATTATTTTTGGTTTACAAAAAAGGGCAAAGGATACCATAGACCCATAAGTTAGTTTTGGCTTGTGGTCATTAGACACTTGAGTGTGACCTGGCTCACTAAATATCATAATGTGTAATGCTTCACATTGTGTAGGAAAGAATTGTGATGACCATAATTCTGTTTTGTACTCTGCTCCTTTTAGAAGGTGGCTTCTTTTTTTCTGGTTCTCAGTTTTATCATCTATGAAATGAGTTATACTGGCTGATCTCCAGAAACTCTTAGCCATTTGCATAAGCATTTGAGTGATTTTTGTTTTAATTTGGGAAAAATTAAACTTGTTAAACATTTTAAATCAAATAGAAGAGATGAGGGAGAAAACTATTTTTAGAGTAGACATTTACATTTTTTAAATTAAAGTCTACGTTATGATATTGATGATAGAAACTGGAATGAGAGCATCTTCACTATTCTCTCTAGTTCTAATACAGCACAGATGTGATAATCAAGTCCATATGCAGCCTTGCTGAAAGTGTCTGATTAGATATAAAATGTTAAAAAAAAGGAAATTGAGCTATCAAATAGTATTAGGCGGTACAAAGAATGGGAAATAAAGTTAGCTACTAAAACATTGAAAGGTGAAATTTTTTCCCCCAATTTATTGATTCTATTCTCATCTAGGTTTATTGGTTGTATTCTTATAAGTAGGTTTAGAGAAAAGAGAAAGAAAGAACTTCTTTCTGTGTGTTAAGTAAATATCTTAATAATTTGAAACTCGCAGATAGTATAAAATTAAAATTGTAAGTGCTGAGTAACACTCATTGGTTCATTCTTTTATATTCTGAATATTGATTAATATTGTGAACCATATTTAATTGGTCCAGATATTCTAAATTGCACTTAGTAAGTGTATGAGTATGACATTTTATTTTTCATGTTAGGTGAAGACACTGTCTTGGAAAAAGCATAATCTAAATTTTATTTCAGTTTTTAATGATACAACCAGTTTAGGAAATACCAAGAACTGATTGTGGTGAGGATAAGAGCACTAGTCCTGTTCTCCTTGTACTTTCCCCATTAACAAGGGAATTTATTATTTTACTCTTTTTGCTTCTCCCATTAAGAAAATAGTCAAATTGTTATTTTAAAAAATTACCTATGAATGAAGGCTAATCCGTATGGTGGCTCCTCCTACCCTTTCAAAATAGTTTATAAATTTTTGCTACTATCCTTGGTTTAGTTTGCCTTCTTCCATATGTGCTTTGATTGGCTGTCGCTGTGCCACCTGCTTGGAGTTTGGAGCATTAGCTTTGAATGCAACATAGACTGATCTAGCAGTTTTTCTCTGAGACTTTTAGGTGAAAAAAGAATCTTTAATTTTTAATAATTTATGTGTTCTTCTTGCTTATTACCTACCTGAAATTGTCATAAAGCTCCATGAGGACATTGAATCTGGTTGCTATGGAATTGATTGATAATTAATGAAGATTATGACTTTAGTTAGAAATTAAGCAGAAAGAACTGCTGCTTTCTTGAAGAGATTGGGTAAACAGATTTTCAAAACAGTAGACTCCATTAACCAGAACTCAAGCAACTGGCAGAATCTTAACTGGCAAGAAATTTTGCCAGTTGCTTGAGAGTGCCAATTGATTGCTTGCGTTCCAGTTAAAAAGAAGTGTATTTACATTTATCCGGCATCTACCAATCCCCATAGGTTCCGGTTAACTGAGAGTCTACTGTATTGGCACAGACCTTCTGTTAATTTAATAATTCTGGGTTTGTGGAAATTTCTAGAAAGTTAGTTTCAAAACCTGCCTTGGGAAGCCGGGATGGCTTAGTGGGTTAAGCACTCACTTTGCAGCCCTGGGGACCAAGGATTGAATCCCGGCCCGTGTGGACCCACATGCTGAACTGGGGAGTGCCCCCAGTTCAGTTCTCACTGGGGCGAGACCACGGCCCTGTGCAGCCCCACCCACCTGTGAGATGAAACTATGTGGAAAAACCAATGATGTACAACTATGGAGACTGTTCTGGGCCTTCCTCCTTCTCTCTGTCTCTGTATCTCTTTCTCTCTCTGTCAAAACAATAAAAATAAATCTTAAAAAAAAACAAAACAAACAAACAAACAAAAAAACCTGCCTTATGTCAAAAGGCGAAGTCTTAAATTTATTTTAAATTTAATTTTTTTCTTTAAGAAGTTTCATTTTCAGTTTCTCCTGATAACCACATGATGAAAGTTTACCAGTAGAGAAATACATATACACACATTAATACTTTATATATTATTATACATTATTCCTAGCAGTTGTTTGAACTACAAGTAAATAATTTCCCCACATCTTTTTGTTGAGTAAAAACTATGACAGTGTTTCAAGTACATAATTTTAGCTTTGGTATTTAAAATTTAATTTCTACTTTTCAGTGTCCTTCTAGTTGTGAGTTTGAGAAATATTTTACATGTTCATCTTATTACACATTGAAAAGGAGTTTGTGGCCATTTTGCTGTACATTCTTATAATAACCCAGTTAGTGGCATATGTCATTTTATTTAAGTTCATTTTCCACATCTGTATAAAATGGAGGTTGTGTGGGTATGGGTGGAAGAGAAGGGAGTGTAGATTAGAACAATTTCTAATGTCTCTTTCAGTTTTAAACATTTTATGGCATTATAGAAGCGAAATTCTGTGACGGTTCCATGACCATATGCATTTTTGTTCATCATTGACTTGGCTTGTACCATAAGAATTTCATTAGTTAACCCATGCTGCAAATGATTTCTGAAAGATTTAGTTATAATCTAAATCATTTAATTTACTTGGCTATTATCCATTTAAAATTTGATAAAGGTGTCTTTGTCAAATAAGAATTTGAATTGGCTTTCAAAGAATCTGAACAAGGCTGAATATAAATTGGAGTCATTTATTAGTATCCGTTCTTTTATTTTATTAGTTGTATTAATGTGTTGGCAGTTGGCCCAAGTAATATATGTAGCTCTTCATTTTATGAATGGTTTAGCCTTAATGCTATCTTCCTTTTAGCTTGCAGCAAGTACAAAATACTGTAGTATGGGAATGAATAGAATCCCAAATTCTTTAGGATTCTTCCATCTCCCGTGAAGTACATAAGTAATAAAATAAATGCAGCTGTCATTCTCTTTCTTACTTCCTCTTCTCTGGGTGTTTGGTTAGATGATTGTTCTATTCTCTACTACTATATAACCTAATCAAAATACTTTTTGTGTTCTTCAAGAAAAAAGCTAGTGTGTTACATTAGTCACCATTACTTTTACAATCAAATGATCACAGAAGAAAATACCCTAGTAAATGTGAGGCCCTTGTAAATCCTTTCATGAAGGGAAGCAGCCAAAATACCATATTAATCTGGTATTTTACTGAGAAAATTGACCAATGCACATTGATTTTGCTCTTCATAGCGATGTTGTGTTGTTTATTTAGATATCCTTGGAACAGAAGACCTTACTGTGGAAGCGACTCCTAGTGATGCTGTGAGATTTTATCCTTGGACCATTGATAATAAATACTATTCAGCGGGTATCAATCTGTGTGTAGTGCCAAACAAGTTTCTTGTCACTGCAGAGATTGCAGAGTCTGTTCAAGCATTTGTGGTTTACTTTGACAGCACACAAGTAAGATGTTGTTTTCCATGGAATCTTGAATAAGAAATTATATTGTGCTTTCTTTTTGTTCCCCTGGCCTTTTCTGTGAGTTCTCTTAATGTCTCTTTTTCTGTTTTTGTTTGTATGTTTATTTTTTCTTTCTCCAGAAATCTGGCCTTGATAGTGTCTCCTCATGGCTTCCACTAGCAGAAGCGTGGTTACCTGAGGTGATGATCTTGGTCTGCGATAGAGTATCTGAAAATGGTAAGACACTTTGACGGGACAGTAGTTGGAGCATACATTTGCCATTCCATTATATACAGAGTATGTGTTTTCCCTTAGCTTAGAATAGTACATCTCATGTGACTTTATTACTTCACAAAATATTTTTAGCTATTTCTCTTTGGAATCTTGCAGTGTTTGTTTAAAAAAAGAAGAAACAGACACTTTGGGTTTGAAAATCCATTTTCTTTATTATTTTTTTTTTTAGATACCTTTAGAATCACATTGGCATTAATGGAAGCACCTTGAAATTTGTGGAGAGTATTGCAGTAATATTCATGTTTTATTTCATTTTTTACTTATAAAGGTTTTTTTTGCATGCTTTTTTAGGTATAAACCGACAAAAAGCTCAAGAATGGTGTATCAAACATGGCTTTGAGTTGGTAGAACTTAGTCCGGAAGAGTTGCCTGAGGAGGATGGTAAGTGTTTGTGGTGGGAGAAAACATGACTTCTGGATTCAGATATGAGATTATTTAATTCAAGGAAGAAGAATGACACTGAAATTCACAAAACATGATTTTTCCCCAGCTGTTTAAAAAGATTTGTGCAAAATCCATTAATAACAGTCTTAATCATTAATTGAATAATTCACTTACTTGGTTTCACTACCCATTTTAGGATTTTTGAACTGTGTGTTTTTTTATGGGTAAAATTAAAGGATTTTTACCTTAAATCTTAGTCATTTCTCCAATCTTTTATACTTTCTCCATGGGTAAAAACGGAGAGCTCAACATATATTCATAAATAGGTAACGTTTTATTTTGCTTGTTTTGAATTCCTAGTAACCTAAGACTGAATTCCCATGAACCACAAGGGATATGTCGTTCCTATTTGTATGTCTTTTGGACATTTGAAACCAAAACTGGACCCAGAATGTCCTCTTGGGGTAGCTCTGCACTTAACTGCCTTCTACTGTAGTCTGGACCTTCTCTTTCTTCCCCCTCATTTACTCACTCCCATTTCTCTTCTCATCTTTACTCCTGAGTACATCTAGGCTAGCTACTGTAGGATCTACCAAGATAAAACAGATTTTGGCCCACCAAAACCTTATAATCTGATAGAACAGATAAAACATGCATACAAATAATTGAATCACCAAGTGGGACATCGTAAGTATTCTAAAAAATATATTGGCACTGCGGTATTTCAGAGACAGAAGAGTATTTCAAAGAATGAATTTGGGGAAGCCGGGATGGCTCAGCGGGTTAAGCGCTCACTTTGTAGCCCTGGGGACCGAGGAACGAATCCTGGCCCTGGCCCTTGGGAACCCATATACTGAACTGGAATATGCCTCCTTTTTGGGAGGCCCCCAGTTTGGCCCCTGGCTTGAGGGGGCATGACTTCCATGCTGGAGGTCCCCTGGCCTGGTTCCTGCCCTACATGGCCCCTGCCCACCTATGTGGAACGAAGCCATGAGTACAACTATGGAGACTGCTTTGTGCCTCCCCCTTCTCTCTGTCTATTTCTGTCTAAAACAATAAAATAAGTCTTTAAAAAAAAAAATAATAATAATGAATTGGTACTGTGAACACTCACATGGCAACTCTTCCATGGGGAAGAGATGGAAAACATACTGGAATTGTATTTAGAATACTGGTGGGTATGTGGCAGGCATTGAGAAGGTGCCACTTGTTCCAAAAGACATTCTAGGCCTGGGCAGCCAATACAAGTTAAAGTACATAGACAGGATATAAGTAATCATTACCTGAAACATGGTTCTTTTAAAGAAGGGGTCTCCAAACTTTTCAGCCCGCGGGCCGCATTAACTATCAAACAGCAATTTGGGGGCTGACTGCACACTCGAGGTCCAAATAAAAAAGAATCAAAACATAGATATGTTTTTAATTATTTATTTAATATTATTTTATTCAGATAAAAAGGTCTCCATGAGCCGGATGAGAGGGCCTCGTAGTTTGGAGACCCCTGTTTTAAAGTAATTAAGAAATGTTATTCTGTGTTATGGCTTATTTAGAATCTTTCCAAAATGTTACCTTTGGGAATGAAATCCTACCAGAGAAAAAGGGAACAAAAAGGAAATAAAAAGGCTGGTTTTTCTCCCTGTACATTTTTAAGAACATTGAAAATTAACAAGTACAGTTTCTTCTTCCATATTTTTCTAGTTTCCCTAAAACTTATTCCCTCTTTTGTGTATGTATGTGCACAATCATTATTTCTGAAATAGAGTTTTTTTCTTCTTTCTGTTGTCCTTAACTATCAACATTTGAGTCATTTATTTGAATCTGTTTTCCTTTTGGAATCTCTGCTCCTTTATACCACTACACTTCCTTTTGCTCCTTGTCTGAACAATATTCTTGTATTAATTCAACTTAATCTTAAGATAGATTTTTGGTATATCATCTTCAAGTAATGTAACTAAAACCTTTCTAAAAGTTAATACAGTTATCAAGCCATATACCCTCATCCTTTATTTGCATGTATTATTCAAACAGCAGTATGAGACTTTATGCTTGTTTGTATTAAATTGCATCTTACTGGCTTTTTATTTTAGATTATATTTTTGATTCCTGGTTATATCATCTGAAGTATTCATTATTCTTTCAAGAATTGAATCATTCATAATTAAAATACATATGCCTTTTATTTCTTCATTTAACCATTGCTGGTGATAAACTCATTCTTGTAGAATATTTTTAGTTTAATCCTCACCATATTTCTGTGAACTTGGTAGGTTGGTTTTCTTTAAATGATTCTCAATCCATCAGTTACTAAGTGCCTGCTCTGCTGTCTTGCAGGCACTATGTTAAGCAGTGAGAATAATGAACTCAATAAGACATGATTCCTGCCTCCAAGGAGTATCCAGCCTAGACGACAAGGTTACTCTAGTAAATCATCATTTCCAATGCATCTTTCCTCTAGATGAGGTGTTCATGGATTAGTGTCATCCTCACTTTTCTTGAAATTAGCATAAATGATTTACTCTTGATCAGACAGCTAATAAGTTGTAGAGCATAGGTTCAAATTCATATCTTTTGACTTTGAATTCTGTGCTCTTCCTTTTAAACCCCTAGGACTGAGCCAGGCCACTAGAGACTGTTTCTGTGTGGACTGTGCTCTATAAAGTCATAGAAGACTTTTCTCTTTCAATATACAATCTTACAATAATCTTTATCTGAAGGATCTCCATTTCCTTTGTACAATTTATACCTGCTGTGTAGCTAAGAATACCACTTTATTATTTGTATGCTAACTAGGATTACCACTTTGTTATTTAGAGCAGTATCAATGAAATTCCAGAAACAAGGTCATACCAATAGTAAACTAACTAAAAACTACATTGTTGGGTTTTTTTTTTAATGACACTTTGCCTGTCTCTTACACTCTGGTTATAGTAATTTCATTTCTTACTTTTAAACTGTCTTTCTCTGATTAAGACGCTATTCTCTAGTTACCTATTATGAGCAATAATTATTATTTTATGATTCCCAAGAGAAGATAGGGCATTTACGGTATTTTTTTAGCTTACTAAGTGGACCATTCCTGCCTTCGTGAAACTCATTCTTTGTACATGACCAAAATTGGTATTTCTGATACTCTCCCAGGATTAATTAATCCTGGTAGCATTAATGCAATCCTGGTAATTAATGCAAGGTAGCATTTTCAGGAGGCTATGAGTAGATGCCATTGGTGCGGCAATGGGGATGATGTTCTTATTATATAAGCCTCATGTTGTGTGTTTTTGTCATTGTTTTCGTTTCTAGAATATTTTTATCAGGCACTCTAGGCACTGTATTTGCTTTATATTTTTCCTTATAACATAAGTTACAATGTGAAGTAACAAATAAACAGAATAATTAAGTCACAGTTATTTAAACATATAGTTGGGGGACATGTATACACATATATGTATGTATGTATAAATGAATGTACAAATATATGCTTTACCTCCCTGATTAGATGACTTCCCAGAATCTACAGGAGTAAAGAGAATTGTTCAAGCTTTGAATGCCAATGTCTGGTCCAATGTAGTGATGAAGAATGGTAAGTAACATGGGGCTAAAAGTCCTAAGGAGGTTTTTCTTCCTGTTCCTTGTAAGTTTTAGATTATTTGAATATATGTGGATCCGTGAGGATTATATGAAATATGTAAATTTTTTCAACTTTAAGTCCCCCGTTGAAGCAAGAGCCAAAAGTAATATCTCTAAGAATTTTTAATATATATTTTATAGTTAGTTCAATAAGAATTTGGAGCTTGCCTATAATATGCCTAGCATTGTCTTTGGTTTTGAGAAGTACCCCTAGTATTATAAAGCATGAACCCTCTCCTTTAAGGAGCTGTTAGTCCACCCATGAAAGCAAAGTGTGCATTTTTAAAATGTGAGGTACCCATGCAAAGCAATCCAAGATGAGTGCAGAATGGCTGATAACAAGCAGTAAATGCCTAGAGGTCAGAGGAATAGCCTCTGTTGTATGCGTGAGCATATAGAGAGAGCTTCAGGGAGAAAGTGGGTCTTGGCAGTGGTCGTTATGGGATGGCCAAGGTTTGGGTTGGTGAAAGGGGAGAGTGACAAGCAGGGGAGGAAGCTTGGCATCAGTAGCAATAATTGTATATTCTAGAGTCACTACCAGAATCTTGCCCAGCAATTAGAGCTAGCTTGGAAGAGAGAGCCTTGAATGATAGGCTGGAGAATCTGGGCTTTTTCCTATAGGAATTGGAGAATCACTACAGATTTTTTAACAAGAGAGTGATGCAAAGAAGTTGGCATCTTGAAAGATTATTATCATGGTGGTGTGCAGCTGGGTTCAGTAGTTGAAGCCAGTGGAGGTAGATTCTGGAGTCAGGGAGACCAAGCAGCTATTGCAGTAGCTCATGAGTGAGGTGTTGGGGCCTTGTCTAATGTTGCTGTGACCATGGGTTGGAAAGCTGGATCTGAAATGCAGTCTGAAGCTGGTAGGCTAGTTAGTTAGTGCACATTCACCTCTTGTCTGTATCAATCTTCTGGGGCTGCAATAACAAAGTACCACAAACTGGATGGCTTAGAACAACAGCTATTTATTGTCTCATAGTTCTGGATGCCAGAAGTCTGAAATCAAGGTTGTCAGCAGGGTCATGCTCCCTCTGAAGGTCATAGGGAAGGATCTGTTCTAGGTCTGTCTTCTAGCCTTTGGTAGTTCTTTGGCTTGTGGCAGCATAACTCAGATCTTTACATGGCATTTTTCCTGTGTGCCTGTCTGTACCCAGATTTCTTCTTTTTTTACAAGGATAAAAGTCATATTAAATTAAGGGCCCATCCAACTCCAGTATGACTTCATCTTAACTAATTACATCTATGATGACCCAATTTCCAAATAAGGACATATTCTGAAGTATTGGGGATTAGATCTTCATCAAACAAATTTTGGGGGGATAAAATTCAACCCATAACGTAGTTCTTTAGGAACTGATGCCTGAGTAGTGTTTTTCTCTCTTGTAGCACTTGGAGGTTCAACAGGTATGCTGTGCTAGGTGAAACAGTACAGATGGGAATGAAAGAAATATAGTGAGCTTGCCCTATCTGCCCTGAGTTAAAGAGTCAAGTGGCAGATTAGTTTTCTAGAAGTAAAATACTTCAGCTCAATTTTTGGTTAACACTTAAGTGTTTTTTGTTGCTTGTTTTTTTGTTTTGTTCAATTTATTGGGGTGACATGAATTGATATCAGTTACATTGTTTCCAAGTGTACAATTCTACATCACATTATCTATACATCGCATTATGTGCTCACCACCCAGAATCAGCTCACTTTTCATCACCGTGTGTTTGATTCCCCCTTCTTACTCCCCCCCCATCTCTCCCATCCACCTCCCCACTTACCCTCAGGTAACCACTAAACTATTGACTGTGTCCATGAGTCTTTGTTTCTTTGTTCCTCTCAGTTTTATATTCCACCTGTAAGTGAGGTCATATGTTTCTTGATTCTTTCATTCTGACTTATTTTGCTTAATAAGATGTTTTCAGGGGAAGCCGGGATGGCTCAGTGGATTAGGTGCTCACTTTGCAGCCCCGGGGACCGAGGATCGAATCCCGGCCCCGGCCCCGGCCCGTGCGGAACCATATGCTGAACTGGGGAGTGCCTCCAGTTCAGTTCTCACCAGGGCGAGACCCCGGCCCAGTTCCTGCCCTGTGCAGCCCCGCCCACCTGTGGAATGAAACTATGTGGAAAACCAATGATGTGCAACCATGGCGACTGTTTGGGGCCCTTCCCCTTCTCTCTGTCTCTGACTATCTCTCTCTCTCTCTGTCAAAAACAATAAATAAATCTTTAAAAAAAAAAAATGTTTTCAAGGTCCGTCCATGTTGTCACAAATGGCTGTTTTTCATCTTATTGCTGAATAGTATTTCATTGTATAAATGTACCACAACTTCTTTATCCAGTCATCTATCAGAGGACACTTTGGTTGATTCCACAACTTGGCCACCGTGAAGAGTGCTATGATGAACATTGGGGTACATGTATCTTTGTGGATTAAGGTTTTCAGGTTTTTTGGGGTAGATACCCAGGAGAGGGATGGCTGGATCATATGGCAATTCCATTCCTAGTTTTTTGAGGAATCTCCACACTGCCTTCCACAGTGGTTGTACCAATTTACTTTCCCACCAGCAGTGTATGAGGGTTCCTTTTTGTCCACAGCCTCTCCAGCACTTGTTATTTCTTGTCTCGTTGATTATAGCCATTCTACCAGGTGTGAGGTGGTATCTCATTGTGGTTTTAATTTGCGTTTTCCTAATTGCTAATGATGTTGAGCATTTTTTCATGTACGTATCTGTTGGCTGTCTTCAGGAGAGAAGTA
>PVKE010038837.1:0-15273 GCA_004027555.1 Craseonycteris thonglongyai
TATGGACACACTCAATAGCTTGGTGATTGCCGGAGGGAGGGGGAGGAGGGGGGAGGAAGGGAGGGAGGGGAGGTGGGAGAGGGCACCAACATTATGGACACACTCAATGGTTTGGTGGTTATCAGGATGGGGGGGTAGGTGGGGGGACAGTTGTGGGGGGAGGTGGGAGTGGGCACTAGATATAGGGTGATGGAAGGGAACTGATACTGAGTGATGGGCACATGATGCGATGCATGGGTAATGTGATGTGGACTTGTACATCTGTAAACTGTCTAATTGTTACCAACCAATGTAACCTCATCAAATTTAACAATAAATTAAAAATATATATATATATAAGTATTTATCAGAGATATCTCCTAAAGTAGATCAAGCTGTATAATAAAGAATCTTGTAGGTATCTTTTTAAATAAATAAAAAATAATATTATATATTTAGGTTGTAATGTTTAATAAGTATTTCTAAAGTATTTGAGGGTAGTTGAGACTATTATTTTAAGTAATATAAAAGCAACCCTTACTATCATGCACTACTTAAATAACAAATCATTTACTGTGGGATATTTCAATGATTGGTATGAATTACCAAAATATTGAATAAATCAAAGATACATGTATTACAGATAGAATATATATTTTTATTGACTTTTCCCTCAAATGTTTAGACCTTTATGAACAGCAAATAAATTTGAATATGAGATCTAGTTCTCCAGTTGGCTATCACTTATATAATATTGTGACATTTTATTATCTACCTCAATTTACTTAAAAAAAAAAAAATGCATCCAATAAAATTTGGAAATACTTGTAAGCTTTTGGCATTATACAAGTTTCTGAATAATCAATAGTAAATAAGTAAAGATCTTTTGTTGACTTTATAGGGCATAGGTTATAGTAGAAAAGATAGAAAACAAGCAAGTAAACGAATTAATATATAATTGTAAAAAGAGGTAGTGATAGGGAAATTTCCCCAGGACAGAGGTAGTTCCTCTTTTTAGTTCCCCTTTTTGTTAAAGATGGCACTTCCCGCCCTAGAAGACACTACCCAAGATGGCCACTCCTGGGTGTCAGGCCTTCTCCGCTGATACAGCCATCACCCCACATGAACTAACCAATCCCTGAGCCCCACACTCAAACTAACCAATCCCTGAGCTCTATGTTACCCTCCTGAAACTAAGCCCTATAAAAGTAAAGTTTTCTAATCAGGCAGGGCTCAGTCTTCGGGAATTATCCTGCTGGGCCCACCGGCGTAATAAAGTTGTGTTCTCCCTGATCTCAGTGTGCCACTTGAGTTTCCTCAGTCAACGATTTGCTGCAATATTTTTGTTCCCTGACGAAGAAACCCAACTGCGCTGGCCCTTACCACCAGTGTGGAACGAAGGCAGGTTGCAGGAAGATGAGGAGATCTGAGAAGGGTAGGTGCGTCCCGCTGATTTCAGTGAACCCTGGATCGGTATCTTTCCTGGACAACCGCGACCTGGCCCCAAATCTCATCCAGACTGTGAGCAAGACCATGGGACCACCAACTCCTGTCGTCCGTTGGACACGGTAAGGCCCCCCCCGGAAAAGTTTCTGTCAGATTCAGTCCTGTCTTTAGGGAAGAAGGGGAGCCTGATCACCTCTCAAAGACCTTCCCAGAGAGGGGATGGCACTGGAAAACCTTCCTAGAAGGGGGGAGGCACTGGAAGACATTCCCTGGGGGGGCGGGGGGTGAAGGCACTGGAAAAATTTCTGTCTGAGTCAGTCCTGCCTTCAGGGCTGAAGGGGAGCCTGATCATCTCCCAAAGATCTTCCCAGAGGGGGAAAGGCACTGAAAGACCTTCCCAGAGGGGGAAAGGCACTAGAAGACCTTCCCAGAGGGGAAAAGGCACTGGAAGACCTTCCCAGAGGGAGGAAGGCACTGAAAGACCTTCTGAGAGGGGGAAGACACTGTAAGACCTTCCCAGAGGGGGAAAGGCACTGTAAGACCTTCCCAGAGAAGAGAAGGCACTGTAAGACCTTCCCAGATGGGGAAAGGCACTGAAGACCTTCCCAGAGGGGGAAAGGCACTGGAAGACCTTCCCAGAGGGGGAAAGGCACTGTAAGACTTTCCCAGAGGGGGAAAGGCACTGGAAGACCTTCCCAGAGGAGAGAAGGCACTGGAAGACCTTCCCAGAGTGGGAAAGAAACTGAAAGACCTTCCCAGAGGGGGAAAGGAACTGGAAGACCTTCCCAGAGGGAGGAAGGCACTGAAAGACCTTCTGAGAAGGGGGGGAGGCACTGGAAGACCTTCCCAGTGGGGTAGGCACTATTTTAACCTCTGGTGTGAATGTGCGAGAGTGGCCTGACTTGGTCCTCAAGTTGGGTACGATTCTAGTCTGAAAGGCTACGGGATCCAAGTAGACCCTCACCTGTGGTTCCTTGGCGACATCATACGGCATAACAGTGATTCACCTCCCCCCGCAAAGTGTGACCTGGCCTGGGCTTTATATGGGTACACTTTAGCCAGGACACGCCTAAGCTCCTGTGAGGGACACTGCCAGGTGGGCACCTGTCCGAGTCTCAAACTGAGGCCTCCCATCCTTTGTCTGTTTTTGTGGCACTGTGCATGGGAAACATGGTCTCAGGGTATAAGTGAGCCCCCCCTCCTCCTGTACCACCTTTTCTGCCACGGCCCGGTCCTCCCTCAGCATTTGTATCCCCAACTGAAAGGGTCTAAGGAGCCCCAGATCTTGTCCCCCTTGGGTCTCGTCCAATTACTTGGGTACTGGGGCACAAATACAGTTTGCCAAAAGAACATGCCTAATTGTTCCGGCTTAAGGGAGTGAGTTTATTAGAAATGGCCAAAAATGGCTGGGCTAACTCTAAAAGATGGCGTCAGTGACTTTTGGGGGTTGGGAGAACATTTTGGTGGGCAGGGTGTTGGAAAAACCAGAGTGGGGGAAATGTGTCAGAGGGTACCAGAATCTGGTTTGAACATGTTTCATGGAGGGTCTGGAGCTGGGTCCCGGCCCCCTCAGGGTGGGGCGGAAGGTCCTTGCAGGGTTTAGCCATGGAAATCTCTTCAGGGAGGCACCTGGGGCTATTACTTTGTCCTCGCATTAAATTTTTCTCCTCTCACCATTACACCCTTCAGCCCTAACAGTGGGGATCTGGCCCCTCTCTAATAGAGTGTTTAAGCAATTTTCTTTGACTTTCATTAGGGATCAAAAACACTAAAAATTATGTACTCTTTAGAAATAAAAACATTAGAGGTATTTGGGATACAAGTGCCATCACCTCCCAGAGCAATTCAAAGGAACCAATCCATATCTCAGGACTTTAAAGACAGGGGATTAAAAATTCAAAGCAAACTTAAGAAGTTAGGGAGGCCTGGGTAACCAAGATGCCCATCTTAGAAAAAATAAATAAATAAATAAAAGGAAATGCAGGTGTGACCCTGGGGCCTCTGACACATGTCTAGGGAATGTATATGTAACTTTGAGATCTAAAGGAAAACACCTGATGCTGGGAAGCTGGAATGGGGACACCAAGGCCAGGCTCCTCCCTGCCCCCTTCCTCCCTTTTTGTTTTGGGTTCTCTGAAATTGCAGGGAAATCTCATCCTTGCAATTGGTGGCACTTCTGTTTATGCATATGATCTAGGAAGATGTTTACTAAGACTAGTTTGAGTTTTAAAGTCCTTTCTGTTTTCACCAATGTTTAAAAGAAAAAGTTACTTATAAATGTCTTCCAAAATGTTATATATGAGATTAGCAACAAAACGCATGCTTCTAAAAGTTACAAAATGTGTCTAAAAATTTACTGATGGAAATGCTAACTTTTGCTTTTCGGTTGTTAGTAAAAACTAAGATTCAGAGGGTTATAGATGTTGATTGATAAGGAGATTTTGCATGTAATTAAATATGTACGTTTTGAGAAGAAATAGGGCATGGAAATGAATTTTGAAGGAATTGAAAGAAAATTTTTCAGGATGGTTATTTCTGAATGAGTAAAAGGAGACAAGCTCAGAGAGAAACTAGAAAGTTGTGGAAGGTTTGTGAAGGAAATTTTCAGGTATGGTTAGGATAGATAAGACTGAAATGCTAGATAGGCAAATGTTTTTGGACTGCTGGTCCACTACTGAAATCGAAAGATTTTATGCCTGAGGAAAAACGGTCTATACCTTATCAAAATGATTTTCTATGTTTTATATTAGGCTTGATGTTTTTCCTCACCTGGCAAGGTATTAAAATTATTCTAACCCATTGTTAGTTACATTCCTAATGAGAAGTTTCAAATCTTAAGGAAGGCCAGGAAATTTATTTCAATGTCATTAGTAACTAAAAGCAGGGATAACTAGAAAGGAGGGAAGAGTGAGGCCAGAGACAAGATCAGAGAAAGGCCATACTTTTGGTCACAGTAATAAATGGGCCAAAACCTGTCACCTCAGGGCCACCCCAGCAACCCCAGAAGAGGAACATGAAGGAACTTTCTTTGGGTGCAAAAGCCCAGACCTCTGGAATAAGGAGAACCCTGCTCCTCTAAAGCAGCCATGCCCTTGTGCAAAACAAAGAGACAATGGAAAAGGGATTGTCCCCTGTTCTGAAGGGAATAGGGACCAACTTCTCCACAAATATTTACGGTTGACTGACAGAGTCTGAGGTACCCAGCAGCTTCCCAAGAGACCACTATAGTAATGAGGGGAAAATGTATGGGTGACCCTTGATGTAGCAGATAAGCCTCTTAACTTTATGACTAATAGAGTTATTTACTCTGTCTCGGCTGCTCCTCCCAACCTATTTTCTAGAACCTTCTCAATTGTAGACATCATAGAGCCCCTAGACTTAGGCTGATATTCAGCCTGTTTCTTACCAATAGCTTATACTTTAGAAAAACTGTAAAACAAGACAGCTCATAAAACAAGACTGTAAAGTAGCAGGCATCACTCTGTAAATGTGCCATACCAGGGTAAAGAAGGCTGACACTGACTGGGGACCTGAAATATGGAAGATGACCACCCACTAGCAGAACCCTTATGACCCACCCTGCAGAGACAGAATGATGACTGCCCTGCTCTGGTCACTCAAGGGCTGACCAGTAAATGCACGGCTAAAGCCTGAGGACACCACTTTGTCCCTGGATGGTTTGAAATCTTTTGTTTCTCATAGTGACTTTTCCCTTCATCACCCTATTAGTGACAGGCCTGGCCATTGTTGCCCCGCATGATTGGAGCCTAATAGAACATTTCTTAATTGCCCTCTGCTCCATATTATGTACAGGATGTATTATCATTACTAGATGTTTGTAGGGCTTCTCTGGATGCCTTTGTAGCAGGCACAATCCCCATGTGCTCTGCAGGATACATACAGACATACTACACTGGGTCTGGAAAAGGGGCTTTAGGATGTCTAAAGGCCGGTTTGGACACAGGTGGTAATACTAAATGTTTGTTTCCTGCTTCCATGTCTTCTTGTGGTCCCAAGGGTACCAACCGTTGGGAAAACCTAACCTGGATGCCCTGTAGTAGATATAGGGGCATCAAAGGGGGGAATGATAGAGAAATTTCCCTGAGACAGTGGTAGTTTCTCTTTTAGTTCTAGTTCCTCTATTTAGTTCCCTTTTTTGATAAAGATGACACTTGCTTCCCACCCTAGGAGACACCGCCCAAGATGGCCACTCCTGGGGGGTCAGGCCTTCTCCGCTGACACAGCCATCACCTCACATGAACTAACCAATCCCTGAGCCCCACACTTGAACTAGCCAATCCCTGGGCTCTATGTTACCCTCCTGAAACTAAGCCCTATAAAATAAATTTTTCCAGCCAGGCGGGGTTCAATCTTTGGAAATTATCCTGCTGGGCCCACCGGTGTAATAAAGCTGTGTTCTCCCTGATCTCAGTGTGCCACTTGAGTTTCCTCGGTCAACTGTTTTCTGTAACTGTAGTAGTGGCAAAACAGGGCCAATTTAAATTAAGTGTCAGGGCAGGCATTTATAAACAGACAACTTTACATCAAGGCTTGAAGGATGAGGGCATCAAAAGTAAAGTGTGCAATATCCTGTCAAAAAAATAGAATAACATTTGAGCAGACCCACCGAAGAAAAAAAGTTTTTTGTTTTGTTTTTTTAATTTTATTTTGTTTGTTTTTTTTTGACAGAGAGAGAGAGAGAGAGAGAGAGAGAGAGAGAGAGAGAGAGAGAGATACAGAGACAGAGAGAGAACTGAATTGGGGGAACTCCCCAGTTCAGCATATGGGTCCGCATGGGCCGGGGCTGGGATTTGATTCTTGGTCCCCAGTGCTGCAAAGTGAGTGCTTAACCCACTGAGCCATCCCGGCTTCCCCGAAAAAAAAGTTTGTAACATTCCAGGAAAAATAAAAGGCCCAAATTGAGTATGTATAGAAAAATATAATATGGTATCTGAGTTATAGTTAAAATATTCATACACTATGACAAGGAATTTGATTTTAGTCTGAGTGTAATGGTATGTCATTAAAAGATGCTAAAGAATAAATCAAAATGGCGGTGTGAGAGGCACTCCTGGCAAACTACCCTGGAAGTTATAAGAAGTAGAACAACTATAATTCAGTAGAGAATTCCCTACACAACACACAAACATGGCTAAGAGATCCACTCATCACACTGAAGTACCTGCAGGTGGGCAAAGAGGGGAAAACTAAGGAGGAGGGAAGGGGGAGTGCAGAAAGATGGGCTGTGGGTCCTTGTTTGGAACTCACTGATATTGTCATGGGGGAGAGGAGGGAAAAAGGTTGCAGGTAAAGCATTGTGGACCTTACTCTGGTCCTGGGAGAGAAGTAGATGCAGATACAGAGGCTGCAAGATGCCACCATCCAGACCCCACTCTAGTTCAGAAGAAACTAGAAAGAAGGGGCAGAGGGAGCTGAGAGATGCTGCAGCCCCAAGCCTACTTGGGTCCAGGAGATAAGAGTACAAAGGCTTTGAGAGAGCTTCTCTAGCCACAATCAGTCCTGCCCAAAGAATCAGCATATAAAAAGGCTGATCCAAAAACTCAGGGAAGAAACCCCAGGGCTAAGATTAAATACAGAAAACAGTAAGTTCACACTGCTCTTGCTGCCCTCCGCACTAGGCAGAAAACAAAGACAAGAGACCTGTTCGCCTTCCCCTACCTCCTCACAGTATTTTCAATGGCCCCACAAGAAATTAGCAGTGAGTGTCGAATTAAAAAGCAAACTATCTACATCTCTGAGAATTAGGGTGACATTTCCTAAGAGGTAAATACTCAGTGTGGCTAGTTTCAGGAACAGTGTCAGCATGATGGCAGCCACAATAATCCATGACACATGACAGCCCTCTCTCCCAACAAACACCCCACCCCACCCTTCTTGACTGAAACCACCTGAAGTGCCCAGGGCTGTAAGACATACAGGTGCTTAAGCTTCTGGCAGCAGGAGAAGCACCGAGTTTCCAGAGGCTCAGAGATCCATAAACCACCACCTATTCCCACAGGGATGACACACTGAGACCAAGGCAACCTGGCCAAAGAGGAGAAGCCCCCACTTACAGAACACTACCCAGTGCAAATAGAAAAAAGAGGAAAGAAAGAAAGAAAGAAAGAAAGAAAGAAAGAAGAAAGAAAGAAAGAAGGAAAGAGGGGAAATTAGGATGGCTCAGTGAGTTGAGCGCTCGCTTTGCAGCCCTGGAGACTGAGGATTGAATCTCGGCTCCAGTCCAGGCAGACCCATGTGCTGAGCTGGTGTGCACCTCCAGCTCAGTTCTTGCTGGGGCCTATGTGGGAGGCTCCTGGCCCAGTTCCTGCCCTGCGCTGCCCTGCACCCACCTGTGGAGTGAAACTATATGGAAGACTAATGTCAACTGTGGAGACTGCTCTGGGTCGTCCCCTTTCTCTCTGTGTCTCTCTCTTTCTCTCTGTCAAAAAAAAAAAAAAAAAAAAAAAAAAAAAAAAAAAAAAAAAAAAAAAAAAAAAAAAAAAAAAAAAAAAAAAAAAAAAAAAAGAAAGAAAGAGAGAAAATGAAATGATATAGTGATAGTCATGGAAAAACAATGAAGAAACCTCTTCATATCTACTTGTGATGGTATCCACTCCTAAAAATGCTCAGAGAAAGAAACAATTCAATAAAAATATGAACAACCAAGTTAAAAAATCTACTCAGAAAGAAAAAAAAAAATCTCCAGAGAATGATCTTAGAGACATAGAATAATGTGATTTAAATGACAGAGAATATAAGATTGCAATTTTGAAAAAACTCAATGAGATGCAAGAAAACACAGACAGCTCAATGACCTCAGAAATAATAAAAGAAAAGAAAAGAAATATTTTACCAAAGAGATTGCAATTTTAAAATAGAACCAAATAAAAATTCTAGAAATGAAGAACTCAATAAAATATAAAGAATAAAATAGCTAGCTGAGGAAACAGAGCTGACCAGATGAAGAAAAGAATTAGTGACACTGAAGATAGAAATACAGAAATGTCATAGAAGAAAGAAGAAAGAGATTTGAGAGTTAAAAGAAATAAAAAATCTACTAGAGCTATCTGTCTCAATTGGAAAGAGCAGCATATAAATAATGGGTATACTAGAAAGAGAAGAAAACAAGAAGGGCACAGAGAGTCTACTCAAACAAATATCTACGAGAATTTCCCAAACTTATAAAAATAACTGGAACCTCAAATGCAAGAAGCAAACAGGATCCCTAACTACCTGAATTCTAGCAAATTTCTCCAAGACACATATTGATGATATTAAAGATCAATAGCAAAAAAAGGAATTCTCAAGGCAGCTAGAAAAAAGACCATAACCTATAAAGAAAAGCCCATTGGATTATCGTCAGACTTCTAAGAAAAACTTTATAAGCCAGGAGGGAGTGGAATCAAATATTCAAAATACCGAAAGAGGGAAATTACCAGCACACAATAATTTATCCAGAAATATTATCCTTTAGATACAAAGAAGGAATGAAGACCTTTTCAGACATATAGTCCTGAGGAAATTATTTAGAACAAGACTGGCATTTCAGGATATTCTGAAGGACACTATTTGACATGAAAAAAAAAAAAAAAGTAAAAAATAGTAATAGTTTAATTTAGCAAAAACAAACACAAACAAACAAACAAACAAAAACAAAACAGAACTGAGAAGCCTGCTAAAGAAATAGAACTACTGCATATATGAAAATTTATTTTACATTAAACTTGATGGCATCTCTCAAAAAAAATTTAGAACTGAGGCAGATTACAAAAAACAGAGGAAACAGAGGAAAAGAACCATAGAACATCAACAAATTAAAATAACTGACAGAAACAAAAAGAAATGAAACAATAGAAATACTGAACTACTAAAAAACAAAGGATAAAATGACTACACAAAATCTTTGTATATCAATAATCACTGCAAATGTAAATAGGCTGAGCTCACCAATAAAACAGGACAGAGGTAACAGATTAGATCAAATAACAAAACCCAACTATATACTGCTTCCAAGAGATACATCTCTACTACAAGAACTAATATACAAGGTTGGTCAAGAAATCTGTAGAATGGTGGTGTTGCTGTAGAGGTAGGAATATTATTGCACACAGTTTGTATGACTTATTGTTAGTATATGGGCCAAATTTTAGCCTCAAATATGATTTAAGTTGAATTGCATTCCCTTATTAAGTTTTCCAAAAAACGAATGAAAATACATCAAACCATTTTAGAAGAGATCTTAGAAGTTTACAGTGACTGTTGCCCCGAGAAATCATGGTTTTTAAGTGGTATAGCCTTTACAGGTAAGGCAGAGAGTTTATTGAAGACAACCTACATCCTGGACAACCTGTTGAGGCCACTTCCTCAGATATTGTAAAAAAAAACATTGAAAACTTGTAGTGGAATTGTCAGATTGAATAAAAGGCAGCTTGCAAAAGTGGTTGAGTATCACCTACAACCATTTTGAATATTCTTCATTTGAATCTAAGGATGTCAAAAGTCAGTGTAAGACAGGTATCAAGAATATAAAAAACAATAGCATGTCAAGTATTTATGACAATTTTGGTCCTCTGAAGAGACAACAAAGATGAAATTTTCAACCAGATTGTCACTGGAGGTAAAACTTAGGTTCATTGTTATAAGACAATCAAAGCAGGAGTCCACACAATAGCATGACAGGACACATTCTCGCCTAAGAAATTCAAGGTGGTGCAATTGACTGGAAAAAAAATATGACTACCGTCTTTTGAGATTTGGAGGATATCCTGCTAATCAATTACAAGAATAAGGCTGTCAAATTAACTGGAGAATACTCTTCCCATCTGCTGAAACAGTTAAAAGAACCCATGTAGAAGAAAAAAAGAAAAATGGACCATAGGGGGCTGTTTTTGCATGATAATGGCCCGTTCATAAGAGCAATGTTTTATTGGCTACCCTTTATTACTGTGGCTTCTAAATATTAAACCATCCTCCCTATAGTCCAGACCTGGCTCCGTTTGATTGTTATTTTTTCCCAAATATGAAAAAACAGCATCAAGGGAAGAAATTTATAGATGACAAGGAGGTTAAAGCTATAAGTTGAGGGCAGAACAAAATGTTGTTTTTTCCTAAGGGTATAAATAAATTTATTGAAAGATCTAAAAAGTGTATTTGAAATAAGTGTGACTATATTTAAAAGGAAAAATAATAGTTTTTCTTTTACACTTTTTTTGCTTTATTTCACAATTTTTATGACCACCCCTTATAGACTCAAAGTTAAAGCGTTGAAAATGATATTCTAAGCAAATCACACCCAGAGATAAGTGGGTGTAGTTATTCTTATGTTAAAGAAAATAGAATTCAGAATAAAAAAAGGTAATAGGAGACATAAAGGGACACTATTTAATGATAAATGGGACAATACAACAAGAAGAATAACAATTAATAAATATGCTCACAATCAAGACACACCAAAATTTATAAAGCAAATACTAACAGAATTAAGGGGAGATACTGACAAAAAAATAATAAAATTATAGTAAGGGACCTAAACACCCCATTGACAGCCATATATAGATCATCCAAACAGAATATTAATTAGAAAATATGAGCCTTAAATGGAACATTAAGCAAATTAATATATTTTACACTTTCAGATCACTTCATCCTAGAACACAAGACTAGACGTTCTTTTGTAGTGAACATAAAACATTCTCAAGGATAGACCATATGCTGGGTCACAAAACTAGCCTCAGCAAATTTAAGAAGACTGAAATCATACCAAGCATATTTTCTGACCACAAAGCTTTAAAGGTAAAAATCAATTGCAAAAAGAAAAAGGAAACCCACATACATGTGGTAATTAAACAACCTACTACTAAAAAGCATCTAGATTAAAGAAGAAATTTTAAGAAACTTCATAGAAACCAAGGAGAATAAAAACACATACTATAAAAAATATTGGGGTGGAGCAAAAGTAGTATTATGAGGGAAATTTATATCATTATAGACCTCTCTTAAGGAACAAGAAAAAACCCAAATAAATGACCTAAAGTTATATCTTAAATAATTAGAAAAAGAAGAAAAAATGAAACCCAAAGTAAGTAGAAAGAAGGAAATAATAAAAATTAAAGCAGAACTAAATGAAACAGAGAACAAGAAAACACTAGAAATAGTTAATGCAACAAAGAACTGGATCTTTGAAAAGATTAATAAAATTGACAAACCCCTGGTTAGGTACACTAAGGTAAGATAAGATAAGACACAAATAACCAAAATAGAAATGAAAGAGGAGAAATTATGACTGACACCACAGAAATAGTATACAAAAGGCTATATCCCACTAAATTCAATAACTTAGAAAAAAAATGGACACTTTTAAAAACATATAGTGTACCTACACAGAATTAAAAAGAACAAAACAAAAGTGTTAATATAAAGAGAACAATGAACAGTATGGAAATCAAAACAATCATCCAAAAACTACCCAAAAGCAAAATTCAGGGCCAGATGGCTTCTCAAACAAATTCTTTAAGACATTCAAAAAGGATTTAATACCTCTCCTCTTCAAACTCTTCCAAAAAATTAAAGAAGAGGCAGTACTTCCCAACTCATTTTATGAAGCCAGCATTACCCTGATACCAAAGCCTATCAAAGATTAAACAAAAGTAAAAACAAAAATAAAAACAAAAAAAAGAAAGAATACTACAGATCAATATCTCTGATGAACACAGATGCAAAAACTCTAAACAAAATACTAGCAAATTGAATACAATAACATAGTTAAAAGATTATACATCATGATCAAGTGGGATGCATTCCAGAAGCACAGGGATAGTTCAAGATATGCAACTTAATCAACATGATATACTACATAAACAAAGTGAAAGATAAAAAGCATATGATTATATCAATTGATGCAGAAAAAAGCATTCAAAGAGACACATTTATTTATGATTAAAACACTTAATAAGATAGTAATAGAAAAAAAGTATCTCAGCATAATAAAGGCCATATATGACAAATCCTTAGCTAATATTAGACTGAATGGTGAAAAATTAAAACCTGTTCTTAAATCAAGAACAAGAGAGGAATGTTGCCTGTCACTACTGTTATTCAACATAGTACTGCAAATCCTAGCCAGACTAATCAGACAAGAGAAAAAAATAAAAGGCATCCAGATTAGAAATGAAGAAGTTAAATTATTATTGTTTACAGATAACATGCTTCTTTATGTAAAAAAATTCCTAAAGACTTTATTTAAAAAAAAATTAAAAATAGGATACAAAATTCTACAAAAATTGATTGCAATCCTACCTACTTACATTGAAACTTCAGAAAAAATAATTTAAAAGACAATACTTGTTTGCCATTTCAGCGAAAGAAAAAAATACTTAGGAATAAACTTAACAAAAGATGTGAAGGACTTATACACTGCAAACTATAAGAAACTATTTTTCAAAATTGGAGATGTAGGGAAAGCTGGGATGGCTCTGTGGGTTAAGGGCTCACTTTGCAGCGCCGGGGACCGAGGATTGAATCCCGGCCCCGGTTTGTGCGGACCCATATGCTGAACTGAGGAGCTCCCCCAGTTCAGTTCTCTCTCTCTCTGTCAAAAACAAACAAACAAACAAACAAACAAACAAACAAACAAACAAACAAACAAACAAAAACAAACAAACAAACAATAAATAAAATCCTTAAAATGCACAGTAAATTAAAAAAAAAAATGGAGATGTAAAGAAATGAAAAGATTCCATGTTCATTGATTTGAAGAAACCACATAGTTATAATGACCATATTACCCAAAGTAATACACAGATTTAATAAAATCTCCATCAAAATTCAAGACATTTTTTTCAAGAAATTGACCAGGAAATCGTCGGATTTATGTGGATCACAAAAGATCCCACATAGCCAAAGCAGTCTTATAAAAAAAGAATAAAGCTGAAGTCATCATCTTCCCTGACTTCAAATTATACTGCATACAATAAATAAAACAGCAGGGTATTGACAGAAAAAGCCAGACACACAGAACAGTGGGATAGAAATGAAAACCCAGGGGAAGCCGGGATGGCTCTGTGGGTTAGGCGCTCACTTTGCAGCGCCGGGGACTGAGAATCGAATCCTGGCCCCAGCCCGTGTGGAACCATATGCTGAACTGGGAGCTCCCCTAGTTCAGTTCTCTCTCTGTCTCTGTATCACTCTCTCTCTCTCTCTCCTCTGTCAAAATAAATAAATAAATAAAATATATATTAAAAAAAAAAAAAGAAATGACAACCCAGAAACAAACCCACATATATATGGGCAGATAATTTTCAATGAAGGCACCAAAAATATACAATGGAGGAAAGAAAGTCTCTTTAAAAAATAGTGCTAGGAACATTGGAAATCCGTGTGCAAAAGAATAAATCTAGACTATGATCTATCACCATATACCAAAATTAAATCAAAATAGAGCAAAGACCTACACATAAGACCTAAAACAATAAATTATATAGAAGATAACGTTGATACTCAACTTACGGACCTTGGGTTCAAGGAGGGGTTTACAAATTTGACCTCACAGGCAAGGGAAGTAAAAGAAAAAATAAATGAATGGAACTTTATCTAACTAAAAAGCTCTGCCCGCACTGCTGGTGGGAATGTAAATTGGTACAACCACTACAAAAGACAGTATGGAGGTTCCTCAAAAATTAAGATCTGAATTGCCATATGACCCAGCAATACTTCTTCTGGGTCTCTACCCCAAAACTTAAAAACCTTATTCGCAAAAATATATGTACCACAATGTTCATCACAGTAACATTCATGGTGGCCAAGTTGTGGAAATAACCAAAATGTCCTTTGATAGACGACTGGATAAAAAGTTGCAGTACATTTACACAATAGAATACTATTCAGCAATAAGAAAAGATGAAATACAGCCATTTGTGACAACATGGATGGACTTTGAAACCATTATATTAAGCGAGATAAGTTAGATGAGAAAATTGAGAACCACATGACTTTATGGAATATAAAACTGAAAGTAACAAGGCAAAAAAAACTATGGACAGTCGATAGTTTAGTGTTTAACTGAGGATAAAGGGGGAGGGGGTGGGAAAATAGGGAGGGGGCATTAAATATATGGTGATGAAAAGAGAACTAACTCTGGGTGGTGACCACATAATGCAATACATAGATGATATAATGTAGAATTGCACAATCAATGTAATTTTTACCAACCAATGTCAACCCAATAAATTTAACAATTAAATAATTCTTCTGCACAGCAAGAAGGCATCAATAAAACAAAGAGGCTACCAACCAAATAGCAGAAGATATTTGCAAACAAAACCTCCAATAAAAGCCTAATATCCAAAAAATATAAAGAACTTGTACTACTCAACAAGAAAGACAGACAATCCAAATTAAAAAATGGGCAGATGATCTGAACATACACTTCTCCCAAGAAGACATATAAAGAACTAATATGTAAAAAAATGCTCAACTTTACTAGCAATGAGAGAACTGCAAAATAAAAACAATGAGATCTCACCTCAAACCTGTTAGATTGGCTATCATCAATAAGACAAATAGTAAGTATTGGAAAGGCTGTGGAGAAAAAAGAACCCTCTTACTTGGAGTTTCCTCAAAAAAATTAAGAATAGAGTTACCATAAGATCTAGAAATCCCTCTTCTGGTTATCTACTCAAAAAATCTGATATCCTATGTGCACAAAGATATATGTGCCCCACTCTTCAATGCAGCGTTACTCATAGTGGCCAAGACAAGAAAACAACCAAAGTGTTCTTTGATATATGATGGTATAAGAAGATGTGGTAAATATACACAATGAAATATTACTTGGCCATAAGAAAAGATGAA
>PVKE010038838.1:0-15273 GCA_004027555.1 Craseonycteris thonglongyai
TCACTCAATTTTCCAAAAGATTCTTAAATACTGTAAACCCACATTTAGTTGTTTTTTTTGTTTTGTTTTGTTTTTAAATATGGAATGCTTCATGAATTTGGGTGTCATCCTTGTGCAAGGGCCATGTTAGTCTTCCCTGTATCGTTCCAATTTTAGTATATGTGCTGCCGAAGCAAGCACCCACATTTAGTTCTTACTTGGACACAAGCCTCCTGCCCGCTATCTCTTATCTACCTCTTCTGATTATTCCAATTATACACTTAGCAACTTCAAATGAACTTCATAGGAATAGATTACAGACTCCACTGCAAGCAATAACTTAGTCATTAATATACCTTTTATAAGTTCTGCACTTAGTATTGGGTCCAACAACTTCTCTGTCTTTTATTAATAACATCTACAAAGTTAAATTGTACTCTGCCAGGATATGCAATAAAACACAGTGGTTACTAGTGAGGGGGGGTGATCAAAAGAAAGAAACATTTACTTATTTTAAAATGATGTATAATACAACCTTTTAAATAAAAACAATTATAACCAAAAAGTATTCATCAGAATAAGAATTGAAAGATGGGAAGCTGGGATGGCTCAGCGGGTTAAGCGCTCACTTTGCAGACCTGGGGACTGAGGATTGAATCCCAGTCCCGGCCCGTGCTGACCCATATGCTGAAATGGGGTGTGCTTCCCATGGGGGAAGGCCTCCAGTTCAGTTCTTGACCGCCAGTTTGGCTCCTGGCTTGAGGGGGCATACCCCCCATGCGCCTGCCCAGTTTCCACCCTGTACGGCCCCTGCCCACCAGTATGAAACAAAATCATGTTGAAAGCTGATGATGTACAACTATGGAGACTGCTCGGGGCCCGCCCCCTTCTCTCTGTGTCTCTCTGTCTCTGTCAAAAACAATAAAATAAATCTTAAAAAAAAAAAAATTAAAAGCTAATCATTTGTTTACTGGAAGCTGTATTAACTCTGACCTGCTGAAGAAATGAAAGTCAAAGGGGAGAAAGGAGAGAAAAAGAATGAGAAACAGAAAAGGTACCTGGTCTAACCTCTCAATGCACTGCTGGAGCTTGACAACAGGTTCCTGGTTCTTGGCAACAGAGCTTTGCTCCTGGAATCACAAATGCACTAGTCCTGGGAGTGGAAGACTATCCTGCATTCTTGTATTGCCAAAATCTGCCTATGTGGAAAATGCCTGGAATAACTGTGAAACACAAACAATAAAGGTCATGGCAACAAAGATTTAAATGTCAACCGGCACGCTGTTGAATGTTTCATATTCACCACCCAGTGCTTAATAAATATGAAGTGAAAGTATGTAAAGCATCAAGGACAGTGCCTGACATACTCATAGTTAAGAGGTAAGTGGCTTGCTATTATTATCATTATACTGCACTCTAGGTGAAAGTGTTCATTGATTGCTTCATTCATTCACTCAATAAATTTCTATAAACATCCACTGTGTGCCAGGTAATAAGATGTGTGCTGAGATCTGATAAAGCACAGGTGGGCACAGTCCCCATGCTAAGGGACCTTACAGTTGCAGCGGGGAGGTTCACTGAACAAAGGTTCACATTACTGTAAAATTATAAACTGAGATAAGTTCTCCAAAGACAAGAATAAATCCTATGAGAATTAACAGAATTAAAGTTTAAATAAAAAGTTCTTAATGGGTTGCATGTCTTATAAATTTCTATCTTTAAAAGGTTTTCTCACACTTTAAAAATCTTAATAAAGTAATACAAACTTGCTTTAGAAAAGTCAGAGTAGAAACTATCTTATTTCATATTTCCATCCAGTTTTTTAAATTTAATATTAATGTTATGGTATCATACCTAAAATAAAAATTGATATCACATTTGAAAATACACTGGTTACTTAATTATTTCAGCCCTGGAATTTTGTTAAGAATTTTTCATGTTTACAAAGTGAAAAATACTTATTCTCTAATTTATCTGTTTTGTCAGTTGAGATTTCTAGACATCAGAGTCTCTTAAAGGGGGACATACCTAAACGACAAAAGAATTTGTCGAAGTAAATGTACCAAAGTAAATGTATCAAATTAAATCTTTAAGTTACTAAGATAATCAATATATCATATCTGTATACAACCCTTTTATAAGTGCAATAACTTTCAGTAGAATTTTTTAATCTGTCATGCTCATGTACTTACGATATTGTTGGAAAAACATTTTTAAAAATAAGAGCAAAGGAACAGCTACAAGGAACAGACTATTCTGAAACCACTTCCAGGAACAGGGTTTGTTTAAACAAAATGTATTAAGTGAAACCAGCTGCATTAGGGAACAATGCCATACAAAGAGGAATTTTAAAACCACGCAGTTCATAATATCGGGGTAATTATTCCTTCCTGTTGTTATAAATGAAATACTCAATGGCCAACTAGCTACATACAGGACAGCACAGTAAGGAGTAGTGTACCAACTAACAAAAGACCCAATTGTAGTACACGTGGATGCTCGCAAGAAACCTTGGGTCTCACTGGCTAGTCCAACTAGCTTTTTGCTTCAAACCACTCATCAAGGTGCTGAAGAAAAGTCAAGTGGTCATCCTTTTGAGCCTATCAGGGGAGAGAGGCCTGTAGTCAGGAATAATCAGCATATCCTGCAGGAAGGTCAGTTGATGCTTTCCCACAAACTGATGGTAGAAAACTCCACTAATTAAAATATGCTCTAGAGAGTGCATGCACTTTTTTCCTTTCTGAAAATTAAACCATCTCTCAAAAAAAAAAGAAACCTGAATTGTAACTAAGGTTTCATTATTTAAAAGCATTTTCCTTAACTTATAACAAAAGCACAAGAAAGAGCTTGCTTCTTTGAAGACTTCCTTGGGGCATCATATCTGGGGAACCCTTCATGTCATGTGACCCAGTCAGCAACAATCATCCGTTTTGACAGTGTTTCCCAATATATCACCAGGACTGCCAGTAGGACTGTAATCAAAACAATGCAGTTGAGAAACGCAGCCATTAATCATTTTATTTTGGACACCAATTAGGGGATGATGAAAGAGGAAAAAACAGTGATTCATTTGTTTTGATGAAATCTGGCCTTCAAAAGATAGAACAGGCCAGGAAATACACATATTTTTATGTTTTAAGGTATCTTAAACTTGGCCTTTAAAAATGATTCTTTCCAAGTTCACTAAATGAACAAAATAAATCAGCTAGTTTACAAACTTGACTATAACGTATTCTGCTAACTTGCAGATGTAAACTTGTAACTTGTGCATGCACATACTTGTGCATGCACATGCTCGTGCACACACAGCACACACATGGTCCAGAAAGTATCTAGCCATGTTATATGAGAAATAGAGATATTTATGGCTGGATTTTTTCTGGACAGCCCTTGTACATACATACATACATACACACACACATATATAAAACTTAAGGGCAGTCACAAACTTCACAAGTTTGAATCACCTAAATCAACAAATAGCAAAGTACCATGACCCAATGTCATCTGTAGGATAATGATGACTTAGCTTCACTCATTAGCTGGGTTTACCTGCCTGTTTAAAAGCAGGCAACGCTCAATACTAAAATTCAAGTCTAAAGGTGCAATTCACAACACAGCTTTTATAGACTTGAGTTGTTTCTCAGAAAAAATAGTCTGAAATTCTAAAATGCATGGAGGGGATAATATCAACAATGTCTGGAAAGGTATAAAGAGCATTCCAACTATAGGAAATCTCAAAGAGCATGAATACCGCTAGTTAAAAATTCATGATAATTCAGGCTTCATAATGTTTACATAATTGGCAGGGCTGTCCAATCTTTCGGCTTCCTGGGGCCACACATAAAATACACTAATACTAATGATAGCTGATGAGCTAAAAAAAATCATTTAAAAAATCTTATAATATTTTAAGAAAGTTTATGAATCTGTGTTGGGCTGTATTCAAAGCTGTCCTGGGCCACATATGGCCCACGGGCCACAGGTTGGACGAGCCTGATCTATAGGAACTCTTTGAGTCCAGAAAAGACTTCAATTTGTCAACTGCCCTGAGGTACTAAAAATCTAGGTCTACTTTAAATGAAGATTTCCAACTTGTAGTTATTTTGTGTGTGTGTGTGGAGGGGGTAGTCACACAAATTGTATAAAATCAGTTTTCAAACAAACATGGGAGCTGGTCAGCAGCCACAAGTTCTCATGTGACTCTTTTTTCTTTGCCTTCCATCCAAAGTCAAAGGTGAAACAGACAATTTTCCTTGCTGCTTGACTTGATACAGTGTTAGGCATTTCTCCCCTACTCCACCTCTTCTCTGAGAGTGCGGCCTCCTAGAGTCCTGACTTCTCTAGAAATGGTCTTGGATCACTGACCCCTTTCTCTACCTGAATTGAGTCCAAACCTTGTCACAGGTACACTACTCCCCGTCCACACCACCAAAGTTCTATGTCATCAGGATGTATACATCCAGGGTATCATCAACGGGTGCTTAATCTGGGGATAAAGTCTGATGAGGAGCACATTACTTACATGGTCACAGAATGTCTTAACCATAGATTGCTTTTTAATTGCAAGAGGAAAAGTAACTACTCAGTGTTTGAGGAACCAGACCACACCTTGATCAGATAATCAAAATCAATATCCCTAATGTCAAGCAGAAGAACACTGTGTGTACCTGGATGGGATACCATGAGAAAGACACATTGTTTCTATAGTATTCTAACCAGGAATGTGTAACTTGACTCTAATAATAAGGAAACACCAAACAAACCAAAACTTAAAAACACTCATAAAATAACTGGCCTATAGTCTTTAAAAATATCAATGCTGTACAAGAAAGGACCACTGAGAAATTGTTCCAGATACAAGAAATTAAAGAATATGACAAATTAATAGAATTCACAATCCTGGACTGAATCCTACACTTGGGGAAACAGGGGAATGCTGTAAAGGGCATTACTGGGACAATTGAGAAACCTGGATTATGAACTGTACATCAAATAAAAATATTGTTATTAAATCTCTTCAAATTGATAATTATTCTGTCATTAAATAAGAGAATAACCTTGTTCTAAGGAAATACACTTGAAGCATTAAGGGCAAAATGCTATAACCTAATCTCAACTGATTCAGAAAAATAAATTTTGCATCCATATATATACACATGGAGGGGGATAATAAAGCAAATGTAATGTGGCAAAGTGTTAAAAATTGATGAATCTAAGTAAAGGGTATCTGGAAATTCTCTACCTATTCTTGTAAATTTTCTTTAAGTTTTGAAATATTTCACAATACAAGGTAAAAAAAAGGGTGGTCAAACCAATGGTGGACTTGAAAATCATAATTAATATAATGTTCACATTAGCAAACTGCATTAATCTGTGAGTAATCTAAAACTCTATCTTACCTATACAATTCTACTGAAGGTCAGGTGAAGAAATAATATAGAGTTCTACTCCTGCTTAAGATATAGAAAGCCATAAAAGCACATCTTAACTCCCATCCTAACAAGAAAGAGCTAGGTAATCTATAAATCAGAGCTTTTCTTGAGCTAATCAGAGAGCTGAGGTTAAAAGGTAACCAAGTAAACCAAGTTCTAAAGAATGACTAGTCTTTCCAAGGAGAGACAAGACATGCAAGCTGTGTGACCTTTCACAGAGCACATGAGGAAGAGGTGGTTGCAATAAAACCAGGGAAGAGGAAACAGCTTAAGTTTTAATGAATTCATATAAAGTTGAGTGTGGCCTAGTAAAACATCAAGTCCTTGGGAGTTCCAGACACAGGGCTGTCCGAACTCACTCGCAAGCTCTTTTCCAGGGGGGCCTCTACTAGATGCTCAGGAGAAAGACTGGAGTGGAGGGCAGAGCAGCAGGCTGGAGAGAGCCCATCAATCCTAGACTGGGACAAAATCTAGCCCACTTCCTGGACCATTCTCATACCCTGTCCACATCTCAATCCAATGGGAGAAGGGTAGGGAGTCCTCCATGCCCCTGTGGCCCAGGCAAAGACCTACTGCTTTGGAGAGTGAGGGAGAAGTCATCACTTGCTGAATCCTGCATTGAGACAAAGCAGAGGTCTGCTACCACTGGGGACCAGGGGCACATGGGAAATTTGATTCCACCTAAGATAATACCCCCATCCCACCCAAACACACACAGGCATGCATACAGAAGAATGAGCTTGGGTGTCACATAAGGTGGAAGCACTGGAATGCTAAAAAAGATCCACCTCTGAAGTCCAGGCACACAGGACATGCCTAAGATTAAGGACTAAGAGAAACAAGACACTTCCTGCCCTCTCCCATGAGCCTGGATCCAAGTAAAAAGCAACAGCAATTTACCACTAGAGTAATAATATAGGTAGCTTAAAAGTTAAAGGATGGAAAAGATACTCTGTGCAAGTATTAGCAAAAGCAAGGTGAAGTGGCTGTCAGATAGCAGACTTCAGAACAAGGAACATTACCAAGGATGAGGAGATATTACATAATGATAAAGTGGTCCATCAACAAACGGTGTAACAATCCTAAATGTGTGTGTACTTAATAACAGAGCTACAAAATATAAAAATAATATAAATAAAGGTAATTTAGTTTTTCTTTTAATTGATAGTCATTTCTTCATCTTTCCTCTATCATTATTGGTTCAAATTAGCTTTTTTACTTATTATTGTATGATAACAAGCTTTTAAAACTAACAACTAATTTCGAAATATGCTACATTTTCATTGCAGCACTGTTTCTGTTGGCAAAATAAGTTAAATGCCCTCTATGACAAGCTGGCAGAGATGTTTATACTGCACTCAGGAGGAGGGAGGAAATGATGTAAGAGGAGCTCTATCCCAACAGAAAGACGAAGATGGTCCAGTCTGCATCCACCACATCAAAATGTGAAGAGAAGCAGCAAACAGTCAAACAAGTGTGTCATTATTTGCTCTCCCTGCACAATCCTGAGGGAAGAGATTACATCTGTCAGGATCCAATAAAGAGTCAGAAACCACACCAGTCATCTGAACAGGGAAAAGTTAGTATAATTAACTAACAAAAAAGTTGTTAAGTGCTAAGAGGGTTTCCTAACTGAGTGTTCTTAGATTCTGTATTTGTTTATTTGGCACCCATTATTTATGGGTGCCAAACTACCTGGTAAAGTCATTTACATTGTCCCTGTGCCCCAGAGCCCACACTCTGAACCGCCTCCTTACCCACTTACACACTAAGCCAATGTGGCCCCTGCCCTAAATCCCTAAATCAGGCCAGGAACCACATGACGGGGGCTGGAAGAGAGTGAACAAGGAGAGAACTCAGAAGAGCCACCTTTCCACCCCCGAAATGAGATTCAGACCTCTTCAGAGAAGGCACAGCTGCAAAGGAACCCACAGCCTGCTGGAGGCCAGGACGCGTGCAGGGTGATTCAGAGATGTCTATGGATGTGGCCCACCACATGGTGGAGAAGCTGGCTGGAGGGTGTGCATGGGTTGGAAATGGTGCACTGTACAGCCCGCTGGGTGGTCTATGAGGGCTACTGGGTATTACTGGGCATCCTGCACACCCGTCCACTGAAAATTCCACTCCACTGAAAACCAGCACTCCTGAAACTGGAAAGGAAGCCCCTTCTCCAGCTATGGCCTTGCAGGGTCCCTTCAAAACTCTATTGACAAAGCTTAATGTTAAGCCAGCAGGCAATGAAGAAATGTTTACAGAGTCCAGATTCTATGTCACAAAGCAGGACAAAGAAGAATGGATTTGGAGACAAGGGCAATAAACTGGTAACTGTCACAGATAGTGAGAGGAAGGGAAGGCAGACTAGTCACTAGACAGAAAGAGAAGCAATGGGCTTCTCTTCCTAACTGAGACTCTGGGAGCAATCACTTTGCAGGATGCAACCTCCCATCGATACCAACATGGATGGCCACAGAATAAAAATGGTGGTGTAGCATGGCAGGGCAGGGCAGGATAAGGCAGAGAGAATCTGAATCATAGCCTTGCTCCTCCTTTAGTTTCTATGGGGTGAGAAAGGAACTCAGCTCTTTTCTGACCCATGGAAAGAAACCATGTTGAGAGCCATAATATCTGCCATAGAGTGAATGCTGAAGAGCAGAGGAGAGTCCCCTGGACCTGATGGAAACAGAAGGATTAAATGCAGGGTCACTCACAACTCTAGGGTCATCTGCACTAAGGCACAGGGACCAGGCTGGACTAGATAAGCAAAGGTAAGCATGGCCAAAAGTCCCTCCCTCTTCACAAGGTCTCAAAATCCCCCAAGACACCCAGACGTCATTTTTTAATGGGGAAGAGCAGAGGGAAGGTAGGCAATGTGACAGATTCAGAATTTACCCTCAAAAAATGTTTAAACCAAAAATAGATTTTGTTAATTGGCTAATTAAAACCTCCCCTCTTTACTTCTCACCAATACAAGATGACAATTTATGAGAAAGGCAGATTGGGGACTGATATGTAAAAAGGCTCTACTATCTCTACACAGCTAGTATAGTATATAAACCTATGACCCTGCAATATTACCATATGTCTTACAAAGTAGAAGAAACCAAAAAGAACACACAAACTTGCATATGCGTGGCAACGGTGCTGTGGTGGTAGAAGAGAATGTACTTGATCTTGGCTAGCATGAGTCTACAGCCAATTTCTATGTGGTCTGGTAAAAAGGAAGCACTTGTATACAAGGGGAGTTATAGAGAGGGTGTGACAAGTGTCAAGAGCTGATGAATCTAGGTGAGAGATATACTGGTGGCTCTTTGTACTGTTTTTTCAATTTTTTATAGGTTTAAAATTTTTCATAAAAAAAAATAAAGAATAATAATGCTCTTGACAAGTACAATCTCTCCTCCACATCCGCAGGGAAGGCGAGTCCATGACTTCTCATGAGGCCAATACGGCCACTGCCTCTCAGTAAGTAAGACAGTCCCGACCCTGCCGCAGGCAGCTAGGCATTCCTGAGGGCTCTGCAGGCTTCGTGCTAAGAGCTTGTGCATTATCTCCGCAAACCCTCACAGTGATCCTGGGAGGTGGAAGCGTGTGATCACCATTCATACCTCACAGGGTAAGTCAGTCACTGTGTGGTCCCACTGGAGGTAGGGTAGAGCCAGGACTTAATGCTGTGTAGACAAACTCTGGAGCCCACACTCTACATTACCAATCTTCAAACTTGGGTCAGGACTCATTCTTGGTCATGACATCTACTTACAGGTCATAGCCAGCTTTTTCAAAAAATGAAATAAAATATTAATTCACAGGCTTTCTTTCTTCTGTGTGTATGTGTGTATGTGTGTATATATGTACACACATGAGTCATAGTACAGTATGTATTCCTCATGCAGGTCATAACATCTGAAAGCCACTACATTATTCTATACTGCCTCCTCCTCTTTCATTTCCTGCCCAGAAACCTGTTAGGAGATTAGAGGAAAAAAATATATACAGATTAAATGGTTAAGGGAAAAGTTCCATTGGGAATTCCCTAATCTCAAAATAAGCCTAAATAATATACTTTTAGTATATACTAATAGATAATAATGCAGCTGGCAAGTGTGCTAATACAAAAGACATTTTCAAGTAGGAATTTGGATAATCCCTTGATGTTTGTTATAGTTAGATGTTATCTGCAATTCTATTAAAAGATATCCACTTAAAATTCAGGCTGAAATAGTATATATAAATATGGTCAATGGTAACAATTAAATGAAAAGATTCTTCCCTGGTGCTGCTTCTCCACTGAAAATCCCAATGCAGGTCAAGAATGATCAGGGAAAACTATACTGACATTCCCTGAGAAGTCCAAAAGCAGCTGGGGGTGGGGCGACATGATGGCAAGTGAGCAGCAGAGAATTATTTTAGTAAGGACCCCCCCACCCCCAAGAAAAAAACAAACAACCAAGCACCTAAATGTCTGTCCTATTTTAAAAGGCTACATGGGAAAAGTGAAGGAAAATAATCATTCCACATGTGTTTAAGGTCTGCCATTACAGGAGGGTTTTTCTGTGAATTAATCTTACCATCACCAAATGAAGTCACAGGAAGAAAGTACTATGTCTTTAAATCCACAACTATTTTTCATACCAAGTTTCTGTTTGAGGCCATTACTGCTCCCTTGGGACGGTGCTGACTCATTGCATCTTCAGAATGACGCAAGTGTGCTCCTCTGTACAACCTCAAAACAGACTGTGACTATATCCAGGCAGAGGCTGCCTTTGAGCCAACAGATCAGGCACCGGTTTGCAGAGCCGCTAGGACCAGGCAGGTGACAGGAATGTTCTCCACATCTTCGATTTCATCATAGTCTGATCACTTTCCTTTGACAGGTAAAATAGCTGGACTATTCTTTCAAAATCTTCCCTTACCTTGCCCATCCTCTTGGGACCTCTTACCCACTCACCTTCACTACTCACCCAGTGTCCGGCCTACTTTCTTGGACTTACTTGGTCATGTGGTTAGGAAAGAATGGAAACAAGGAATCTAGTTCAAATTTCTCCAGTGTTGGATATCCCACACATTTGGAATTCCCTCTAACATTTTTATCAGAAAAAAAAGAAACCCAGGAGAGCAACTTCAATCACCCATTTTTAGAAACAAGTCAGTATCTCTTTCAGTCCTAATAAAGATGACACTGAGTGGCTCACCTAGCCTTCTAAATCAGTCCTCCTCTGCACCCACCAAAGGCTGTAGGTAACTGACAGGACTGGCAAAGGCAACCATCCACCCAGCCATTCAGAACAAACAGCAGCAGCCCATGGCATGTGCTAGGCTCAATGCAGGCCCGGGAGACAGAGCAGACTGACAAGACCAGCCACAGCCCTTCCCTGCACGGAGCTCACAGCCTAAGGAAAGAGGGAGGCTCTCAATAACTGTCACCCTAGGAGCGTTCACTAGAAATATGGGAAGAGCCAGCAGGGACTAACACAGGCGCTAGAGGATCTGCCTGAGACTGGACAGGTTTCTGTGAAAGTGACAGGTAAGGTGAGATGTGGAGGATGAGGCTGTTAACCAGGTAGAGGGGAGCAAGAGATATGGGGAGTAGAAAGAACAGTCCACCTAGAAACGGTCCGGTGGAAAACCTGAGGCAAGAAGGACCTGCTATGGTATGGACAGGAGGTGAGCACAATCCAAACACAGAAGCAGCAGGTTTCCTTTGGGGACGGGTCAAAAACAGAGAGCCCCCAGATCGCCACCAATGTGAAAGGCAAACAAGGCTAGACCCACATGGCTTGAAACCAGATAACTTGTGCTACCTGGTCCACCACATTTCCGAAAGGCCTCGCAGCTTCCCTCCTAAAAGTGATGATCAAAAACCAAAGGATGAGCCAACATACACTGTGTTCGCTTTTTTAAAAGCAGTTTACATTTGGGGTTGATAATTTTCACATGGTGTTCTTTTTGAGAACACTCAAAATATAAAAGGCATCCCTGGTGCCAGAAAGTAGAGTGGACTCTATGAATTCAATAGCTGACCAGCTGTAAATTATAAAATTATAATCAAGCTAAATATCAGGCTTTGCCAGCAGTATCCCTCAAGAGCAAGTGCAGCTTCACCCTATTTCCCTATTTAGATTTTATTCTTACCAAGACATTAGCCACCTAAAAGCATCAAGAGTATGACGTTTTAAACCCAAAGTAACTCCCCATAACAGATTACTCATATGGTGTATAATATCCTGTTGTTTTTCTTGGAGTGGCCGTGTTTGCTCAATTGAGGCATTCCACTATCAAATGCACCACTGCAAACCCATTTCTCTATATAAAGTTATAAGCTCCCCTCCCAAGCATAAAGGGCTGAACAGTATACAGTCCTTCCATGACTTACTGAAGTCTTTAACAGATCTGGAGACTTCACAGATTTTGTTTCAGAGGTGAAATTGTACTGCATTATGCTATAAATCAGCAAGCTCTAACATAAAGTAAAAATGGTAAGGGCAGCAGAGGCAAAGTAGGATGGAATTTTTATAGTAAACAACTCTGCCATTATGAATAATGACTGTTACTAAAATGTGCTGCAGCTTTTCCAGTATCTCTCTTTCGCCCTCTGTTGCTCTTCGTTGCCATAACTACCATTTGAATCATCTTAAACTGCATACATATCTCCAGTGCTGTTATTGCAACTCCGTCACTCCATGTCACTCCAGATGGGCTTTCCTTCACCTGGCAGCTGCTTAGGCCAAAGGCCATTATATGTCACACAGGGGACTGTTTTGTAAACAAGTAATCAGAAATCAACCTTATATTTTTCAGTCATAGTTTTCATCGATATATGGTAATACTTAAATCTCACTTAATCATAATTCTCAATTAGAATGATTTTTCCTTCCCTATTTACCACAAACTTTTCATTGTCAAAGAGAAAATGACAAATTTTCAAAATGCAAGAAATTTTTAAAAAAAGCTCCTAGTTAGTACCCTACAGGTTAATAAATTTATGTGTTTGGTTTAATGGCTATGTTTTCTCTCTTTGCAGTGATCCATAATCATCAAAGGTATTAAAATAATCACTCTGGCTTTCAGGGGCAAGATGGTGGACTGGGCACATGTGTTATTCTTTCTCCTGCCTGTGACTCCTTTCCGTGACAAAAAAGAAATAGTGGGGGAAGCTGGGATGGCTCACTGGGTTAGGCGCTCACTTTGCAGCCCTGGGGACTGAGGATCAAATCCCGGCCCCGGCCCGTGCGGACCCATATACTGAACTGGGGAGTGCCCCCAGTTCAGTTCTCACCGGGGTGCGACCCCGGCCCAGCTCCTGCCCTGTGCAGCCCCGCACCCACCTGTGGAATCAAACTATGTGGAAAAACCAATGATGTGCAACTATGGAGACTGTTCTGGGCCCTCCCCCTGCTCTCTGTCTCTGACTCTGTATCTCTGTCTCTCTCTGTCAAAAACAATAAATAAATCTTAAAAAAAATAAAAAGGAATAGGGGAAGCTGGGATGGCTCAGCGGGTTAAGCACTTGCTTTGCAGCCCCAGGGACCAAGAATTGAATCCCAGGCCCAGCCTGTGCAGACCCACATGCTGAACTGGGGTGTGCCTCTCATGCAGGAGGTCCCCAGTTTGGTTCTCAGCCCCTGGTTCAGTCCCTGGCTCGAGGGGGAGTGCTTCCCATGTGGGAGGCCCTCAGCCCAGTTCCTGCCCTGTGCGGCCCCCACCCACCTGTGTGGAATGAAACCATGTCGAAAACTGATGATGTACAACTATGGAGACTGCTCTGGGCCCTCCCCCTTCTCTCTGTCTTTCTCTGTCTCTGTCTGTTTCTGTCAAAAACAATAAAATAAATCTTAAAAAAAAACAAACAGTAAAGGAATAAAATAGTCTAAATCCACAACATGAAGAAAACAGAAGGGGTTTGTTATCAGACACGAAATTTCAACAAACTTCTGGAATCTGGAAGTGGAGGTTTGAGAGAACAGTGATAGAGGGAGCCCATCAGCCAGGAAAAGCTAAATAGAACATGAGGAGGGCAAGGAGAATGGGTGGGAGTGAGACTCAGGGGTGAAAACCGAGGCTTATAAAGTTGTATACGAAACAGCAGATAGCCAACACACACACCTGACCCACCTCTCCACACCCAGGCCTTTACCCCAGGTAAGGAGAGGTCTTTACGGAAATTATGGAATCTGAAAAGCACTACTAATGCAGTGGGTCAGTGCCCCAATGTAAGCCCTAACCAGAAGATTTCTTGATTCCCCTACGCCAGGGGTGGCGAACCTTTTGGCAATTGAGTGCCAAAGTATATGAAATAAGAGTATACTCACTCAACTCGCGTGCCAACCCATCGAGTGAGATAGAGGTATCGATCATTTTTATGTCTATAAGAGCATAAACAATAATTTTTTAAATGGTATTAACAGCTCCGCATGCTGAAATAATTGTTCCGCGTGCCACTTTGAGCACGCGTGCCATAGGTTCACCACCCCTGCCCTATGCATTAATCCAGAAATGTCACCTGCTAATGTACAATCCCACCCACATACACAGAATTCCCAATCAGCCTTCCTCTTCCAACTTTAAATATGAATGAATAACCAGGACCACCAGACTTTGGAGGTAAGCCTAGAGCATCACAGAAAAAGACCAAGCCAAACAGATTAATTAACCCTGAAGGAAACAGATAATTTAGGAAACCGAATAAAATTTTTAAAATACCAGAAACAAAAAAAAACACAACTCTTCCCTAATTCATAGCCTAAGAGAGACTCAAAAAGATTATATGTTCAGAAATCAAGAATGTGATGCTTATGAAAAAGATTTTAAAAATAAAAAAGGAGCTTCGGTAGTTTAAAATATGACTGCCAAAATAAAAAATTAGTAAAAAATGAATGAAAAAAGTCAAGAAAATCTCCCCAAACCAGTGTCTCCTTTGTGCACACATATCTCCTTTCAGTAGTCATATTTGGGGAGGGGTGAAATTCTACCTCATCACTCTGTGACTCTTCATATGCCCAAATGCTCTCTCTCAGCTTCTCCCACCCAACACTACTCCTACACCTTTCCCTGGCCACTTTCACCCTAGTGAGAAGCAGCCTCTCTTTCCTCTCACCCCATATAATTCTTCTTACCTACATTATTCATGTGAACCAAACAGAATTAAATGTGTGTTTCCTCTTCTCAATCTGATTACTTAAAATCAGGACTATATTTGACTCTCCCACAGCTCTCGCACAACGCCTTGTGTGAATAAACAATAAAAATCTGGCAAGTGAATCAATTAACATATGCAGGAGTGAAATTCTTAAGGAAAATTAATATGATGAGTATTATCTCCTCCACTTTACCCAAAATACAAAAGAGCCCATCAGTTTGATAACAACTTAGGTTATTCTGACGTAAATAACCTAAATCCACCCAGTCACAGAAACAACTGTTTAAGGTATCCATTTCAAATCTATAAGGCAGGCAGTACACTCTGCTTCAAGAGATTCACAAAAGTTAAAATTGTATTCCCTATAGTAATTACCAGGTAACACTATTTTTAAAAATTTATTTTTATTGTTTTTGACAGAGAGACAGACAGAGAGAGACAGAGAGAAGAGGGAGGGCCCAGAGCAGTCTCCATAGTTAACAGCATTAGTTTTCCATATAGTTTCACTCCACATGTGGGTGCAGGGCTGCGCAGGGCAGGAACTGGGCCGGGAGCCTCCCGCATAGGCCCCGGCAAGAACTGAACTGGGGGCACACCCCAGTTCAGCCTATGGGTCTGCCTGGGCCGGAGCCAGGATTCGATCCTCAGTCTCCGGGGCTACAAAGTGAGCCCTTAACCCACTGAGCGATCCCAGCTTCCCCAATACTTTTTTTTTTTTTTTTTTTT
>PVKE010038839.1:0-15273 GCA_004027555.1 Craseonycteris thonglongyai
AAAAAAAAAAAAAAAAAGCAGTCAATAGAAGCAGAACCTAGAATGACTCCGATGTTGGAATTATAATAGCAGACAATGACTTTAAAGAAAAAGATAGTCACAATATTGAAACTGGTAAAACATTTTACCAGTGAAATTTAAACTAAAATGAGGTACCAATTATAAATTTTAGAAACAAAAAGTAAAATATCTAAAATGAATAATAAAAATCTTATTTAGATGGGGTGAATCACAGAAAGGAACTAATGAAGAAAGAGTTATGAGCTTGAATAGAGATGAAAAAAGACAAATCATCTCATCTGAGTGATAGAGAGGAAAAAAGATAAAAAAGAAATAAATAATGATTTGTGAGACAATATTAAGTAATCTAACTTAAATATAGTTAGAGAGTCAGATGTCATGGGAGAACACTATTTGAAAAAACATTGCTAAAATATTTCAAATTTGTTTAGAAACATCAATGTACAAATTGTAGAAGAAACTTTTGAAACATGATCAATATTGATATAAGATGAATGATGTATAGTCTGCTGAAAAAAAATGAGAAAAATCTTCAAAAATACAAACCAAAGCCAGAGAAAAAGGGCATGTAACTTATAGAAGTACAAAATATTGAAAGTGGTTTCTCTTTAGAAACAATAGAGACCAGAAAATAATGGAATAAATGCAGGGGTGGGGGATTGTGGGGGAGAAATATAGAGACTTTCAACCCAGAGTTCTATAGTGAAAATAGTTTTTGAGAATGACGGTTAAATACCTTCATATTTTCAGATAAATTAAATCGGAGAGAAACTGTAGCTACTAGACCAACATTATAATAAATACCACAGAAATTTCTTCATAGCCCTGCTAAAAGAAAATGACATGATATGGAAATTTAGATTTACAAGTAGAAATAAAAAGCACTGGAAATTAAAAATATGTGAATAAATATAAAGTATTATACTGACTTCCTCTCATTTCCTTTGTTTGAAACAAAAAATGTATGTGGAGTTTATTATATTTGTAGATATGAAATTTCATATAATAATAGTATAAAAAATGGGGGAAGGTAACTAGAATTTTACTGTTATACATGTTTACACAAAGTGGTACAATATTAACTAACTAGTCTGAATAAACAAAGGAAACATATGACAATATTACAATCTCTAGATGATAAGAAAGCAAGTAAAATTAATAAAAGGTGCAGCAAAAAAAATCCAATTGAGGAATTAAAATAAAATACTAAAAAAATGTAATTTACCCCAAGGAAGTCAGGAGCAGAGGAATAGATAATACAGAATGAAACACTAGATAATACTCAACCGTATAAAAATCAGAGACCAAAGCTTTGTTACTCACTACCGTATCCCCGTTACCTTGCACTGGGCCTGACATATAAAAAGTGTTCAGTCAATATCTACTGAAAGTAGGAAATGAGACTATATGAAGGTCTAAAAAATATGAGATTAGCTGCCCATCTGTAAGATGCATGTAGAATCTTCATGGCATACTTCCTCACAGTGTGTGAAGCAGTCCTCTCCTCACACTCTAAGTGGACAGCTGTGTGTGACAGCACTGATAAGGGTGATACTGACTGCACTCCCCAGCCAACAGCTCTGAGAGAGAATTGATAGTAAAGATAGGTCAACCAACAAAGTGCCTTAGTAGGGAGCGCTTTTTATCCCCATAGCGATGAAGCACTCTTTGATAGGTTAACTACATGATATCTTTCACATTATTTTTTCTCGTTCATTTACTCAAAAAATATTTATCACCATGCATATATTATAAACCTTATAAATAATGTTTGTTGTAGAACTATGGAAACATAGTGGTCATGTAAAAAAACTCCTTGCTCTCCAGAGTCTAACCATCTTCAGTGATGGTAACATCTATTTCATTGCATGACCAATTTCTCTGTCTTTTATTAAACCTGAATTCTCTAAGGAGAGGATTCTATTTATTAATTCATTTAGTCCAAAAATATTTATTGAATGCTTACAACGTGCTAGGCACTTTCCCAGCTGCTGGGAACTAGACAAAAAATCCTGCTTTAATTGATCTTAAATTATAGTTGGGGGAAAAAAAATAAACAAAAATAAATCTAACAATATAAAGTTTGTCAGATAGAAAGTACAGATGAAATCTAAGGCAGTGAATAGGTTAGGAAGACTTGTGATTTTCAATCTGGTGGCCACGAAAGCCATCACTGGAGTTGTATTTGTGGAAAATTATCAAATAACACAAGGAAGTGTCTTAGCCCATTTTAATGACTAGCAACTAGTGCAATGTATTACATATATTAGCACTAACATACTTTGATGGGTAATTAATCTGACTCATTTATTAAGTCATTCAATTAATATTTATTGGCACTTATAATGAACAGAATAATGCCTTAGCTAACTACCTATATAAACCATTAAGTTTAATGATCTATTCATAAATTTATTGCCTGAGAAATCAAAATTAAATCTTCTTGTTTATCCCTGCATGTAGATGTTAAACCAATCTACTAGTATACTAGCACTTCAAAAAATCATAAAATAAAGCAATACAAAATAAGAATAAAAACTAAATGTACAAATAAATAGGCCATTTTAAAGTGTGGTGTAACTGAGTAAAACTGCACTCGCTTTTACCAGTGGGAAAGGTCAACTTTACAAAGTCTGAGATTACTGAAAGCCAAACAGCATAATCTTGGTTGCTCCAAATTTCTGACTCCCCTCATCTCAACCACAGCATATGTGAGTGGTCAGTTTTCACTGACTGCTTGTCTTATTACTAAAAAAAAACAAAACCCATTACATATCAATGTCAGGTTTTCGTAGTGAGTGATGGGCAGTGAATTATAAATTCAGGAAGTAATGATGATGGTAAAAGAAGGGTAATTTCACCATAATAAGAATTATGCTGTTCTTCCTGGTTTTTGAAAATATTCCATGGAGGTGCATGGAAGTAAAGGTTCCTACTCCACAATTCACAGTCCTGCTAAGCTTCCATCTTGTGCTTTTGAATTATGGACAATATTTTTCTGCCTGGATCCTAGCTGTGTGGATGTCTGCTGGATGGCTAATAATGTTTTTACTGATGTGGCGTCTTCCTCCAAATCAATAACTATGATAAAATCACCAGGAGTTTCAATGGCACTATGATCATGTCTGTGTGTCCTTTGAATCAGTGACAAGCTGATGCACGATCAATGGCTTGATGCTGGAGCTAGGAAGGAAGTACATTCTTCACTAGTTGCAAATGCGAATATTTTTGCCCATGTGTCTGTTTTTTATAAGGTCGTATGGCTCATAAATATACAAATACACAGGGTTCATTTCATAGTTTCAAATTTATTCCTGAAGATACAGGGCTCCAGATAACTAGGAGTTCATACACTTCTAGCTGAAGATTGCTGCCAAATCATATCAACTGTTTTTGGACCTTGCCGTGAGCCTCAAGTTGAAACTGTTCACCTTTAAGAAGAGCAGCAGCGGAGTTAGTGACAGAAAACGAGGGGAAAAACTACCTGCATTTAATTTTCTAACTGAGTTTTGGAGGCAGAGGACTGACCTTCCTAATTGACCTGTTTTGTTTTGCCTGATTATAAAATTACCTTTTAAAGCTATCAGTTAATTAAGAGGGAGAGAGCCAGAAGGTGCTTGAGTTTGCTGGAAATAACCTACAGAATTAAAATGCAAGTAGAGTAAATTTAACTCTACTTAGAGCTGCTACTTGAAGACACCTTTTGCTCATAAAATGAATGCTAGTCTGTCTGTCAGCCTCTCAGTCTCTGTCCTGTGTCTCTCTCTGTCTTTGACTCATCTAGCTCTATGTCTCTCTTCCTTAGGCTTTGTCACTTCCTCATCTCTTTGTCTCCCTCTTCCTCTCCATGTCTCTGTGTCTCTGGCTCCATCTCTCCGTCTTTGTTCTTCTATGTCTCTATTTGTATCTCTACCTTAACCTTTCTCTGCTCTCTGTCTCTGCCTGTCGCTCGGTCGGCTCTGACTCAGTCCAGGTTGGGTCTCATTTGCTCTTAACTTTTCTGTTGATTGCATGCCTCATGAAACTTAGAGCTTTAGTCAGCTGAGGGCAAGATAATTATTCTCTGCTATTGCTAGACAAATGTTGTAAAAACTCAATGATCAAAAGCTACAGTGCTTTCCAATTCAGTACAGAGTGCTCCCAGTTGCCATGTTAACGGCCTGCCCTCTGGGCAGAACTGGCCAGAGGACCAGCAGAAAACCACAACGCGGTACAGGCATCAGTTCTTTGGGGGATCCTTTAAGATTCATCTTTGAAGCTCAATTTTCCCTTGTTCCTCTGCAAAAAATGGCCAAAAGTGCCTACATGATAATAATTTTTGTGTGGGAGTTGGGATATTATCTGGAGTTCCCTATAAGTACAGTGATAAGACCTCCTGCTAAACCCAAGACAGTGCCAGTTTTTTGATAGTTGTCCTAATATCCTACGTGTTAGTACCCCTTGTTTGGTTCCAGAATGTTCTTGTTTAGATGGCAAATTTTATGGTCATACTCTCTTAACAACCAGAATGGCCTGTTCCCTCACAGTACTTTATATAGTCATTCACTAAATGGCCACTTAATTACACAATAATAATGTAAATTATGTAACTTCAGTTTTAAAATGGTCTTTTGAAAATAGCTATAATATAGTAGAAAAGATAAAATAGGAAGCTAAAATTCAGTATTTGCATACAAGGCAATATTATTGAGATATTATTGGGATTATTTTTCTGTTTAAAAAAAAAGGGCATCTTGTCAAATGTCACAACATGGATGAAACTTGAGGGCATAAAGCTAAGTGAAATCAGCCAGTCACAGAATGACTGCTGCATGATTCCACTTGTATGAGGGGTCTAAAATAACCAAAATCCTGGAAGCAGGGATTGGAATGCTGGTTGCCAGGGGATGGGGGCAGGGGGAAGTGAGGAGATGATTCAATGAGTCTAAAGCTTCAGTTCTATCACATGAATAAGTTCTAGAGATGGGCTGTACAATGTAGGCCTCTAGTTAACAATATTGTGGACTTAAAATTGTGTTAAGGGTGTACATCTCATGTTAATTATTTTTACATAAAGGAATCTCAGTAATTTGAGACATAGTAATTTTAACATTTGTAGCAGAAAGACTTGCAGCTTTAGAGTTGGAGAAAAACAAAACAAAACTGGTTTGAATCCAAACTCTGCCATTTTTTGCTTGGGAGACGTGGGAAAAGTGATGTTACCGCACGAGCCTCTTTGACCTCACCTATATCATGGAATAATTAATGTCAGCCTTGCTTTGTGCCAGGATGGTTAGGAGATTCAAAAGAGGTTACATATTGGGATGCCTGGACAGCTCAATAGGTTGAGCGCTTGCCTTGCAACCGAGAGTTTTGGGGATCGAGTCCCTAATGCACCCCATACAAACCCACATGCTGAACTGTGGTGATGAAAGTTCTCACCTCCAATAAGGGAGGCTCCCAGCTCAGTTCCCAACTGCCCGGCCCACATCCACCTGTGGAATGAAACTATGTCACAACTAATGGTGTACCACTACGGAGACTGTTCTGGGCTCTGCCCCCTTTTTCCTCTCTTTCTCTCTCATACCTTCTCTCAAAAACAGTAAAATATATTTTAGAAAAAAATAACAAAAGAGGTTACATATGCACAGCTCCTGGCTAGATAATGTTATTTACCCCTACAAAGTGGATGCTGAGAGAAATGTGTTTAAGCCTCAGCACACCAAAACAAAAAAAATATTCCAAAAGTGACAGTAATATCTTTTATGATATAGCAGCAATTAAAGCATCCCCCATGCCCAAATCTCTATCATGTGTTGGCTTTTTAATAATAATTATATTATAAATATGAATTAAACCAAAATCCCACTGCACTATTTCTTTTGTTCAGGCTAACACAAAAGTTTTTAATTTATTTATATAATTTTAAGTATTTTCATTTCAAGCAATGTAACTTCAAATTTTCCTTTGGTATAAGGCAATCACATATTTAAAATCAGAAAGCTAGTTACATTTAAGTAAAGTTGATTCTTCTGATAATAAGAAACCATATATATAATTTATGTACTGAGTTTTAATAAGAGTTGAGATCATAACGTTCATTTTCTTGTCAGAGTGTTTCTTTATTACATAATGAATCTTTATGCCCCTCCACTATTCTGTACACATTAATTTTTATATAGCTTAGGCTAGCTTGTTCACATTAGGATTGGCCAGTTACTTGCCTATTACCCTTTATGACATGCTTGCAAAAAGAAAACATACTTCCTTTTGTTTATTCTATTTGGCTTCTTTTAGTATAAAATTATAGAGTCTCATAATTCATTACAAGAACATTGTATTTTATATAGAGTAAAATAGGGAGAAAATGAAGAATTTTTGAAAATAGGAATGATATGATCCTATTCTCAAAATAGGGTATTTTTACTCAAGAAAATTCACTGTACACTGGAAAAAACAAACTTAATCCTGGCTTTCATGCAACCTACAATCTAATGGGAAGGCACATAAGGACAAAGGATTAAACAATAACACAAGAAAGTCTTCTATTTTCTACTTGAACATGATCTTGCCCTAAGGAAAAATGCAGATAAAGAATGCCTAAAAAGCTGTGCTCTAACAACAATAACAAAGAACTTTCTGTGTGCCGAGTACATTACAAGCATTACATCATTTAATACTCTTAAGACCTCAGTGCAGCAGATAATATTAAGAGAGACAAATGGGAAAATTAAGGGGAGAGAGATACTTGCCTCTTAGAAGTGGTAGTGTCAAGATATGAGGGCATGTCCATCCGACTATCTCCTGGGTTTGACATTCCAGCTTCTTTACTACACTATAATGGCTCTAATGAATAATTGGACTACCGTACTTCACTTATTGGGTGTGTCTAATTATGTAACCTTTAGCTACAGGATATTTGTTTCATTTTGCGGCGTGATTTTTATTTCCCCCTCCCCCTACCAGTTACACTTCTTAAGTCACCCAGTCTTGAATGTGGCACTGAGAACTTGTTGGCCCTGTGTTCCTTTGCTAGAAATGCTGCTTCTCATCCCATTTTCTGTAGTCCATCCATCAAATTTCTAGTGGTATTAAAAAGTAAGGTAGTTGGAGAGAAAACTGCACTAAGAGATCCAATGTCTTCATCTGAAAAATGGTAGTAATAATACACGACACTCATCTCAAGGAAGTTAGGAGATAAATGAAATAATTGTTTCTGCAAAATCCTTCAAATGCTACAAGCAATAATATGTAATCCATTATAACTTCCAATGTGAAAACTACTTTCTTATTCTTTTGGGTCACTGTATTGAGTTTTCATCTTTCAGGAATGTATTATTCTGTAACTTGATGTGTTCATTAATTTAACCAATAAATATTTATTAAATAGGTATAAGGCAGACCCTGTGCTAGGCACTTGGGATGAAAATCAAATAAGATATGCAATGAGGCTCAAATAGTTATAGTTTTTAAATACTATTTAGTTGGCCCTGGCTGCTCACTAGAAATACCAGGGTGGCTTTATAAACAAGCTTGTCCAACCAGCAGCCCACTGGCTACATGCAGTCCAAGACAGCTTTGAATGTGGCCCAACATAAATTAATAAACTTTCTTAACACATTAGGAGAATTTTTTGTAATTTTTTTTAACTTATCAACTATCGTTGGTGTTAGTGTATTTTCTGTGTGGCCCAAGACAATTCTTCTTCCAATGTGGCCTAGGAAAGCCAAAAGATTGAACACCCCTGCTTTAAAAATTACCGGTATCCACGCCTGGTCACTCCATGTTAACTGAACCAAGTAACTCAAATGCAAAACCAAATTTGAGAAACATTGTCCTGTTCAAGGCCAATCCCATGCTAGATATATAGGTTTTCCTACGAACTGTAGCTTACAGTTTTAATATTGCAAATTGATATCTTGTTGCTTTTACATAAACACTGTACTGAATTAAATGGTGTCTTTCAAAATATTACGTTTACAGTGAACCTTAGAATGAGAAATTATTTGAAAATAGTCTTCACAGGTGTAATCTGTTCAATTTAGTTAAGGCTATCCTGGAAGAGAGTGGGTCCTAAATTGAATGACTTGTGTCCTTGTAAGAGAAAGGACACACACACACACACACACACACACACACACACGGAAGAAGGCCATGTTAAGATGGAGGCAGAGATTGGAGTGACACAGCTACAAGCCAAGGATGCCACAGGTTACCAGCAACCACCAGAAACCAGGACACAGGTACTGAGCAGATTGTCCCTCTGAGTTTCTTGAAGGAACCAGACCCGCTGTCCCCCTTGATTTCAGGATTCTGGTCTCAAGTATAAGATAGTAACTTTCTGTTGTTTTGAGCCTTCTAGTTTATAATAATTTATTACCGAAGTCTAGGAATCTAATAGACACCAATGAACACATTTTTCAAGGACATCAGAAAAAACTCAAATTAACCCACAGCCACATTTTTATCCCCTACTTTACATAGAACATGTTTCCCTCAAAATTTATTATGACACAGTGCTGTACTTAGGATACCTTCTTAATAGTACTAGTGATTTTTGCAAGTTGCTACCTAGCATATTCATCGTAGGTAAATTACTCACTACACACTGCAGCAGAGTAGATTTCTACCTGTGTGGAGTGGCCATGTTCTATATTTTGTAGTTCGGATTTGGTAAATCTCGGTTGAGTCTAAGCATTTACAAAGAACTAAACTAGAAGCAAGGGTTTTCCTCTTTATTTCAAATTAATTAACTAATTCATCAGTCAGTCCGCTTTGCTGAACACAGGTGACTATCCACATCCCTAAGACTAATAGTCAAATTCCCTGCAACGGCTTACCAAGTGGGCACAGACTTAAACCTAAAACTCATCTCTCTCGCTTACATCCTATTTTACTCTTTTCATTCCATCCTTGTTTCCTATGAGTCTGCCTGAAATGTCTTATCTCAAATATCTCCAAGGTCACTCCCTCCTCTCCTTGCAGTCTTGACTCCAATCTTACCCTTTCGATGAGGCCTACTTGGACCATCCTATTTAAAACTGGACCCTCATTTCACCACCCACTATTTCTCTTTCCCGCTTTATTTTACCCCATAGATTGGCTTTTATTATGAGCTGAATGGTGTCCTCACAGATTCATTAAGTTGAAGCCCTAACCCCCTGTGTCTCAGAATGTGACTGTGTTTGGAGCCGGGTCTTTAAAGAGGTGATTAAGTTAAAATGCAGCCTTGAGGGTGGGCTCTAAGTCAATCTGACTGGAGTCCTTAGAAGAAGAGAAAGACACAACAGGCACGTACGTGCACAGAGGAAAGGCCACAGGAGGACACACTGAGGAAGTAACCACCTGCAGGGCAAGGAGAGAGGCCTCAGGAGAAACCAAGCCTGATGGCACCTTGACCCTGGACTTCCAGCCTCCAGAGCTGTGAGAAAATAAGTTTCTATTGTTTAAGCCACCTAGTCTTTTGTTATAGTGTCCCTAACACATGAATACAGCTAACTATAAAATTTATTGTCCAACCTGGAATACCACTGAGGCTGAAAAAGGACATTATTAATAATGGCACTGGGACAACTGATATTTACTGTGACTTCCCAGGTATAGCAGAACCTTTAGTAGCCCTGTGCATAATATTGTCACTATTAATGTGTGATGCACTTTGTTTAGGTACATGTTTAATTGCCTGCTTGTCACTTCCATGTAGTGAATTTCTTGAGGGAAAGTATTTCTGTGATTTTCCTGCTCTATCCTCAGTGTCTAAGTGCCTGGCACATAGTAGCGTCTCAATAAAAGTATGTTGAATAAGTATCAACTGTGGGGAGTAGTTGATGTTCTGTGTTCTTTATATAAAGATGTCAATGTTCACTGATCTTAATTTAAAAAACAGCCATCTCATTGGGACTACTAATTATTTGGCATCTGCTACCAGGAGACTAAACATTTTACATATGTTATCACTCATTCTTACAACAATGTTGCAAGCTGAGTATAATTCCTAGTTTATACTCGAGGAACCTAAAGCTAGCAGAGGTTTTATGTCTCTTAGCCTATTTCCCTCAGTAAGTAGGTAAGGATTGTAACTCAGATCTACATCTTTTAATGCAGAAAAAAATTTTTGCACACTCTCAGTGGTGAGAAAAGAACATAAATGCATATTTACAACTCTTTGCATGCATTGAAATGATTAGTAGTTACTAGTCACAATATTGTACAGACACAAATTATATCAATATAAGTTCAGAATAAGTCATATTCAAATACACAAATTATATCAATGTGAGTTCAGGATAAGTCATATTCTATTAAACAGTGTAGGTGGAAAGATCCCTAATGTTTTAATTGTAAATTTTCTATCAGCACTATAGAAAAATCAAGGACCACAAATCAATGTTCCTAAATGAATACGAGTAGCCCTTCCTCCTAATTTAATTTTTAGTAACTAATGCTTGGGACTGACATACAATGTGAAATATTGTCCTTGAAAACAGGCAGCTATGTCAGCTGCTCAGCATTTTTATTTATTAGAAACGGAGCCAGAAAAATCCAATGTTAAAATTTATCACAGCAGCTGAGGGGCTATAGCCTGAAGAAGAAAATTAATTTCATGCCAATTTAGTAGACATCACCTGATACCTTTTTATAAGTAACTCGTCTTGGTTGCATCAAGGCATTGCCAAAGAGAATTCTTTGGTGTTACATAAAGTGAAGTCACACTTTGCATGCAAATTTGAAATAGTCCCATACAAACAATGAAGTTTCACACTATGTGCAAATGTGAAACTAATGTGATACTCAAAAACATTTTGAGTGATATTTTGTTAAGAATTTTATAACTTCAAAGCAGGCACACTGAGTAAACACCAAGCTGGTTGAAGGCAATACAGTACCCATTAAAGCTTTTCACTCTGGCCATCCTAGTCAGCCTTATGGAAATATCCAGTTGAGATTGTAAATTAGTTGACATCATCAAGAATGCATTCTTCAAATAAAACACAATCTCTTTAATAATTCACACTAACCAGGCTTCATCCCAAATGCAGTGGAGCTAAAATTTTAATCCTGAAAAACCTAGCATCACTCAATTCAGTTCAACAAAAGTCTGCTGATAATTTAAACTCATTAAATGCTCCTTGATGCTCTCTATCGCCAGGAATCTTTGGGGGTTTTTTGGAGAGAAGGTGAACTTTTGAGAGATAAAAATAAAATAATTTTATTTTTATATTTAAAATCACCTCACTCAGAAGCTATTTCTGTGCCTACCTCTAGCATTCAGAACCCCTTAGACTTTATTGGATCTATCAGATTCTCTGGCTCCTAGGACTAACCAGACTTAGTTTTAAATGGGACAGAAAACAATCGTACTGTCCCATTGCAAATGGTATCTATGGCCGACCTACTGACACCTTGAATTTAGTCCAGTGAGACTAGGCTGACCATAGGTACTGTTTAAAATGGGACAGGACCACTGTTTTCTGTCATGTTTAAAATGGTACGTCTGGTCAGCCTAGTCCAGTTCTCCACGAAAGGGAATATAGGGCAGCTTAGGAAACCAAAAACCATTTTTGTAGCAATCTTCTAGGCCAAAACATGGTAAAAGGCACATTATAAATACAGGCATACAATTGGAGATATTGCAGTTGAGTGCCCGACCACTGCAATAAAGTGAGTCATATCTTTCTGCAGGTGGTAGGTCTTGCCTTCAATTTGTACAAAACACATCTGTGAAATGCAATGAAGTGAAGCACAATACAACAAGGCATGCCTGTAGCATTTTATGTACGTTTCATAAGAATCATTTATCAAGGCAGACATTGAACTCAGGAGTGTTTTAGCTTGCCAAAGATCAGCAGTCTAAAAACTAATGGAATGTGTCTATGAACCTGGTCTATCTGAATACTAAGATCACACAGACACTATTCATGCTTCATTCATCTCTGTCACCCCAGCATCAGGCATGATGCCTGGCATTGACTCTTCAATACATATTTGTTAAGTGAATGAATCGATGTTGGTGGAAATCCAAAGCAGAAAGGAGGCTCCTTTTTTTAAATGAATAAACCATGACTTTTTCAAGGTTTCCATAAGCAATTAGTATTTCACTGGGACAATCAGAAATGCCAGGCCATAGCAAACCTCTCTGCCATTTGGAGACAAGGGCATTCAGAAAGCTGAGCCTTGAGAACTTGCAGAGCCAGCCTTTATCTGGTGGTCTTCAGTGTTGGGCTGCCGGGAATGGGAATCGGGAGGGCAGGGGAAAGTGGTAGTAAAATCTGTCAACAAATGTTAACAGTCTGAGAAAACCGTGCTGATAAAACCCGCTCAGATCACAAAAAGGAATAGAGCAAAATTATGAAATTGAGATGTTACCCTTACTAAGCAAAAGCAATACTGTGCTCTCAGGATAAAATTGTATGGGGAGCTTGTGAAATGGCTTCCTGGGTAAGGAAAAAATTATGGATCCTATCTTATTCTCTGGATGAGTAAAACCATTAAATTCAACATGACCTCAGGATTGCATATGCGTAGAACCAAATAGGACAATTTGTCTAATAAATATTTTTATAGTCAAGATAGATCTGAAGTTCATGTAGGCTTTGTGGGTGGGGTGGGAGCATTGAATTGAACAAATTTAAGCTTCATGTGAATGATGATAAGTAACAAATGCTGGGTTTTTTTCAACACTTTACAAAGCACTCTGCGATTTGATCATCAAAATGGTCCCATGAGATAAGCATGCTTGGTAGTATAGTCTATATGTTATGAGTGAGAAAATGTATGAAGCTTAGAAAATGTATAGCTCAACTGCTATCTAGCTGAGACTTTATTCCAGGTATTTTTCAGAATGTTCCTGCTACTTAAAATGTGGTATGCAGAACATCAATCTCACCTAGGAGCTTGTTAGAAATGCAGAATCTCTGGACTCACCCTTGAATCAGAATTTACATTTTGATAAGATCGTTGGGTGAATTGTATGCATATTAAATTATGAAAAGCATCTTATAGATAACACTGTATTAATCACTTAGAAAGCTTCTGTTTTAGGAATCTTATCTCAATTCCTTAGGAATGAGTTAACTAGAGGACACTATTATAAGAATAAGCTCCCAATTTATAAATGTTCTCAAAACATAATCAGATTTAAATGTTAATGGCACCAATGATACCAACATAATATAGGTTAAGATAATAGGCTCTGATTCCTGGTTTTTCCATTTACTGTGTGGCTTTGGGAACACTCCTTAGTAATTTGAGCTTCAGTTTCTCACCTGGAAATGAGGATAATAAAGTGATCAACCTCAGGAAGTTGCTGTGAAGGTCAAATAAAATGAGGACTCAGAGCTGGAATATGCTGAGTATGCAGTAAAGTTCCTAATTTTAAGCACAATACTCAACAGAGATCATTCTAGCTGTCTATTTTACCAAGAAGGAAAAATAAAAAACCTTTAAAGAGGTTCTGTTGCTTCTTCATGAAGTCAACACTTTGAGCACTCTCACTAACACTTGGAGCACTCACTTCACGTTGACTCTGATTTATGGAATTCTTCCAAGGGGCATTTTAGAACGAACCCTTGACACATTTTCTAGACTTTTCATCTCAGGAATTACTGTTGTCTACACTCAGGTTCTAAAATGCCAACATCTGGGGACCTGCCAGTCAGGCCCTTCTAGGGTTTGATAAACTTTTAAGGTATTCTTAAATTAGCAGAAAAACTAAGAAGAAGCTCAGATAACTTCTTTCCTCTAGGGGTCAGGAGCCAAGAGGAAAGAGGAGGGTGGTCTGTGCTGGGGTGATGGAATTCATAAAGAAGCTTTCAGACTTGAATTCCAGGACAAAGAGCTGATCACAGCAGGGTTAGCTGAAAACAAGCAACCAGGGGTCCTCAATTAAGTCCCTGGCCCCATCCTGCTAGTACATTGAAGAGTTTTAAAGAAAGGGATTGAGACTAAATTAACTGAATGCATTTTTTTGGTGTGTGCAGAGGCTATGAAGACCTGATTTTATTCTGAATAAGGCAAGGGACATAAAAAATAATTTATTGAAATGTGTTTAACAGAGATGCATGATTAATTAACATTGTACTCTTCTTTCACATATAGGACAAATTTCTTAGCTTCAATTGTATTGTGTGTAATTTAAAAGTAGATGCAATAAACCACTATGGTTAAAGTATATGCTGCTCCTGGATGCAGAATCATTATTTTTTCTAGAGTGAGACAAGTTGAGAGTAAGAATCACAAAATAGAGCAAACTGTCAAAGGCCTACAGTGAACTCAACAATGCAAAATGAAGTTTAAATTAGTATATTATAATAGTCCTTTTCACTTTCCTACTAAATAGCAATCCCATATCTTTCTATTGATCTTTATTTTGCACCATTATCTGATTTGACACTTTCAAATCCCCACTGATTTTCACAGGGCAAATATTAACAGTCAGTGATGAATACCATGGCATGGATTTAAAATCAGTCTTCCTTTGCCAGGGCCCCTCATATCTCTGCAGCTCAGGACCTTCTTCTCAATGTAGGGCCTCTTGCTTTAACTAACTGAGTGAAAGGGAAGCAGTCTTTGTTCTTCATCACAGATTTTAAAGATGTAGGTAAAAAATTATGGGTCATAGATGTTTTTCTATGTTTCCAAAGATAAAATTTCTATTTTCAAATGGAAAATAGTTACTTCTTAAAAATGAAGTAAATGAATTGATCTTTATAACTTTATAAAGAGCAGAGAATCACTTCCAAATTATTATAAATTAGTTGACACATAATTCCACCTACCTTCTCTTTCATGTGCTACTTCTTTCTTCGCTAATTTTGAAATACCCGTCTCTTTTAAAATCTCCCCAAATATAAGTCTATCTTTAACCTCATGCAGATATTTTTGTATTTTGTCTTTGGGTTATTTACCTTTTACTGATAAATTGTTTATGTTTTCTGATGTCATAGTGAGTTGCCATATTATCCTCTTATTGCTTTATTTTGGCCTATTTCTTTTGTCTGGTTTCTCATCAATTTTCAGCATATTCCATTATATTTTTAGACTTTCACCTCATTAGAATGTTTTTTACAGTTTTGTAAGTTATATATCATTACTATTTATCATTTCCATCTTATATTTACTCTTTTTGTCATGACCTGGCTTTTAGCCATTCAAATTGCTCTCATTTCAATTTAATTTTGGCTTGTCTACAGTTTTGACTCAATTTTCATTGCCTTTAAAACAGTTTAAGCTAATTTTGTTTGATTTGGTTGAGTGTTTTTAAATTTACATTTA
>PVKE010038840.1:0-15278 GCA_004027555.1 Craseonycteris thonglongyai
AAACAAAACAAAACAAAACAAAAAACAATAAAACAAAAAATAATAAACAATTGAGGATATAAAAACCACAGGGTAATGAAATCTGCTAACTTCAGCATTCTTGGAAGCAGATCTTTTCATAGTTCAGCCTGTAAATAAAGACACAAATTATTGATATTTTGAACCTGACAAGACAGTAGTCAAAGCACTCAGCTAACTCAACAGTAAGTAATAAGGTTAGAATTTTACTTTAGTAGAGCTAACAACAACAACAACAACAACAGAAACAGCAAAAAGCGAAAGAGAATAGGGGATATTGGAAGGCTAAATGGAAAAAATTACATAAATGGTTCAAACAAGAGGTAATTTATAACCTTTATACACAAAAAAAGATGGACTCTTGCTCTCTCTTATAGCCCATTTTTGTAGTGAAGGCATGGCAACCACATACCCTCAAAACGTGACAAGTTTGCACTTACAGAAGTAAATTTCAATTAATCATCATGCTGTATTATGGTTGATGCCTATGAAACATGAAGATTTCACCCATCATAAATAATATAAATTCATGCCTGAGAAATTCTAGGAAAATTTAAAATGTAAATGACTTTGATTTACTTGAATAAGTTTTTGAGAGATAATTGATTTTGTAAAAACTTTTAAGTCATACCTAATTAATAGATATGGTAATGTACCAATGGTGTTGGTAAGCTGAATTTCTAAGGGAGTGCAAAAAAGCCCTGTGTTATATAGCTTTTGCAAGTTTATTTTGTGTAAATATTTTCATCATGGATTATTTTAAGATGGTTTAATAAGGTTAGAAAATTCTTGAATATTTAAGAATCTGCTCTTTAGAACCAGTTTCAATAAACTCAAACTACTGAATGCAATCTCTTTTAAAATGAGTTGGCTGTAGCAAAATGTGGTAACAACTTAAAAGTCTATCAACAAATAAATGGATAAAAAAAAGGTGGCATATGCTTACAATGGTATACTATTCATCCTTTAAAAAGAGGAAATTCTGAAATATGTCACAATAAGGATTGACCCTGAGGTCATGCTAAGTAAAATAAGCCAGACACAGAAAGACAAGCGCTGCATGATTTCATTTCCATAAAGTACCTAATGTAGTCAACTCAATAAAATCAAGACAGAAATGGTGGTTATCTCAGCCTTTATGGAGGGAATGGGAAATTATGAATCAACAATAATAGGTTTTAGTTAAGATGACAAAGCTCTATAGATTGGCTGTTTATCACTATACCTATTGTCAACAATAACGTACACATCAAAAGATAGATTTCACGTCGTATTTTACCACAATCTAATTGGAAAGAAAAAGACTTGGCAAAAGATTGTCTTAGTAGATACCATTAGGGGAAGCACAAGAGCAAGAGTATGTTGTATTAAATCAAATGAATTTACAGTGCTCATCAGATGAAAGAATACCTGTTTCCCAACAGGGAGATAGATGAATCAAGTAATTTCATATTCAAAGGCAACTTTATATTAACCAACTCTTCTTCCTCTGATTCTGTGTACATCTAAAATTACCTAATGATAATGTGTTGAAAATATTTGCAAAGAGCTAAATATGTATAGTATATAACTATATTTCATAATGAAAACATGTTAAATATGAAAGTAAATGTAAAGATCACATAGAAAAACACAAAAACACCATGTACAAGTAAAGTAACATTATTTAGATTACTAAAATTTATCTGAATCATACCATTGTTCACATCTTTAAAACCAACTACAGATTATTTCCACATACTCTTTGAATAAACAAGATTAATTTTTATATAAAAACATGTTCCATTTAAAAGATGTGCTCCATTTTATGCATATTATAATTGTAATTTCTGCATACAGAAGTTTTATAAAAATGAATTATAATAATAATATGCAAAATAAAATTTAACAATGAAATTTTTTCTTATAAAATATAAAGCAGGTATGAACTTTTATTTTACTTAAATCTGAGGACTATAATGCTAGGAAAAAAATGGTGAATTTATTACTAGCATTTTTACTAAAATGTTTAAAATTTACCATGTTTTTTTGAGCTGAAGAAATAAAATAATAGCATAATATTCAATTATTCTGAAAGAAAATTGGATAATGATCTGACATGGAATGGCAGCGAGGCTACTAAAGAGATCTATGGTGTAGTTGGAAGAACTCTGAAACATCCCATGCTCATCATGTGCTTGACGCTTGCTACTGTGATTATTTCATTAGATCTTTATAAACATGCATGTAATATTTTATAAAACATAAAATGGTTAAATATGCCCTCAAACAAGTGATATATTCTACATATAAATAAGTCTACTTTTTGGCTAATTAATAAAAATTGATACAGATTTTCCTATAATAAAAATGTATTGTCATTAGTCAAATATTTGCTAGCATAAATTCTTTATTAGCTTTGCAAATAAATTTAACCTTATTCTTTTTTGAAAAGATTTAATTTGTTGTTTGAGAAGATGAGAGAGAAAGAGAGAGAGAAGGGGGAGGGCCCAGAGTAGTCTCCATAGTTGTACATCATTAGTTGTGACATAGTTTCATTCAGGAACAAAGTATCATCTTTGGTAGGTGACAGCATATACAGAATGTTATGTACTCTCTTACTTTCTCTACCAATCTACTAACAATTCTTTATCTCCATTTTATAAAATATGTCACTAGGAATATAGAATTGAATCATAGAAAGAAAGCTGGCTGATAATAGCAGCACATACAAATGTCCAGGCCCTCTTGTTGGCTTGCTTCAATTGCAGAATCTACAATAAGTAAACACTTGATTTATCAAGTTTCTTTAAAATGAAAGTTTTACAGAAAAATGTCCAAACTTTCTCAGTTCAAAGTGCCCTTAGTGTCACAATAATTTTTTCAGGGTGTTTTTGAACATGTGACTGAAATTAAAAATAGGTGTTTTTTTATTCAATAGTTAGTTCCAAACAATTTTAAATGTGTTTATGTCTCAAAAATTTAGTAACTGTTTGAAAAATATAGTAAAAGAGATATCATCAAGACAGTGACATGAAAGAAGATATTTGAAACTCTCATGGACATTACAACACAATGAACAACCATAATTCAACAAAGGAATCCCTAAGTAGCACATAACCTCAGCTAATAGATCCACTCAAGGTTGGAGAAAAGGGGATGAGTAGGAAATGAGAAAATACAAACACAGGGTGCAGGGAACATTCCAGAGACCAGAGGAGAGATGAACTGAGGTGAGGGCAGAGGAACTCAGGGAAACACAGAGGGTTCCTGGGTCCAATTACAAACTGAGACACTGGTGGGTGTGGAAATGTGGGCCCAGTGTTCAGCACAATTCTAGGTAAAACACGGGACCAAGGGAGAAAAAAATAAAGATGGCAGCACATGCACCTTTTCTGGCCTAGTATATTTCTAACAGAGGGACAGCTTATATTGTGGCTGAGCACATTGTCTAAGGCAGTGACCTCAGGATATACAGAAGATGTAACCTGCACTACCCTCACTTCCACACAGAAATTATAGACATGGAGACTGTCCACCCTCCTAGAGCTTGTCTCCCCACACCTCCACATAGTGCTTACAGGGGAAAAGCTGTAGTGGCCAGTCAGCTGCAGTCTGGAAATTGCCATTATGCTGCATCACAAACACACTCATGCCTCACCAAACTAACCCCACCCCCAACTTTCTTGGGTGAAACTGGCAAGGGGTCCAAGAAAGCTGAGATGCATAGACAAGACAGCTCTGCCATCACTGGGATTTCAAAGGCTCATAGCCTTATTGCCCACTACATCCTCCCATGGGGTGGTGCACTGAGACCAAGGCAACTAGGCTGAAGAAGTGGAACTCTCCCAGGATGAAATGATCAATTAACCAAGAAAAAATAAACTGCTGCAGCACAAGAACTCTATCGACATCTACTGGGAACAAAACCAAAGAACTCTTCATATCAACCTGTGGTAAGATTCACTTTTGTAGATAGATGCACAGGAAGAGAAATGCACCAACAGCTGTGAATATCTAGAGGAACAAACTGCTCAGAAATATAAATAAATAAAAATTTGCTGAAAAGAAACTTTAACAGACATATGTAATTTAAATGAAACACAATTTAAGATTACAATTCTAAAATAACTCAATGAGATGCAAGAAGAAACAAAGAGGCAGTTAAATGAATGAAGAAAGGAAATCTGTGAAAAAAGTAATATGTTAACTAACACATGAAAACTTTTTTTTAAGTGCCAAATAGAAATTCTAGAGATGAAGAAAGCAAAAAACATTGAAAAGTGAAATAGCTAAAATAGGAAGCAGAGCTAACCAGATGGAGGACTATCAAAGACAAAAATATAAAAATTAAAGAGATTGACAAAGAGAAAGACATTACAATTAAAAGAAATAAAAGAACTTTTAAAAAAGTATTTCACTCCATCAGAAAACATAGCATAAAAATAGTGAATTTATCAGAAAGACAAGAAACTGAGAAGGGCACAGAGAGTTTACTCAATCAAATAGTGGATGAAAATTTACCAAACCAATGGAAAGAAAAAAACAAAACAAAACTGGACCCTTAAATTCAGGAAGCAACCAGTACACCTAATTACTTCAATTTCAATAGGGCTTTGTAAGGCACATTATATTAAAGCTGTTAAAAAATAATGATGAGTAAAGAATTCCAAAGGCAGCCAGGGATAAGAAGACTACAGCCTATATATAAAAAAAAACAACTATCAGACAGATTATCATTAGACTTCTCAGCAGAAACCCTACAAGCCAGGTGAGAGTGAAATCAAATATTCAAACTATTGAGAGAAATTACCTGCCAACAATATCCTTCAGATATGAAGGAGGAATAAACACATTTCCAAATATACAGACACTGAGAGAATTCTCTAGCAATATAACTGAAGTACAGAAAATACTGAAGAAGGCTATTCTACCTGGGACAAATAGTTAAAATGAATGAGGACAATTTATGACAACAAAACATAAAAGGGTAGAAAGTAAAGATCTAAATTTCCAAATAAAGATGACAATAAAAAGCATGTTTAAGAAAAAGTACCACAGGGGATGCTGGGATAGCTCAACAACTGAGTGGTTATCTCCCAGTAACAAGGTCATGGGTTTGATTCCTAGCCCAGCCCATGCAAAGCCCATATATTGAGCTGTAGCATAACTAAAAACTGCCAGAATAGCTTGGCAGTGAAAGTTCTAGTTTCCCATATCAGAGTCCCTGGGTTCAATTCTCTTTCTGCTTGGCCCCACATCTGACTGTGTGGAATGAAACCATGTCATAACTAATGATGTACAAATATAGAGAATGGGGAAGCCGGGATGGCTCAGTGGGTTAAGTGCTCACTTTGCATTGCCGGGCACCGAGGATCAAATCCTGGCCCTGGCGGAACCATGTGCTGAACTGGGAGCTTCCCCAGTTCAGTTCTCTCTCTGTCTTTGTATCTCTCTCTCTCTCTCTCTCTCTCTCTCTCTCTCTCTCTCTCTCTCTCTCTCTCTCTCTCTCTTTCTCTGTCAAAAAACAATTAAAAATACATAAATAAATAAATATTCAAATATAGGGAATGTTCTGGGCCTTCCTCTCTTCTCTCTCACTCTCTCTTTCTCAAACAATAAAGTAAACCTTTAAAAAATGTGAAAAGGGGGAAAGCTGGGATGGCTCGGCGGGTAAAGCGCTCACTTTGAAGCCCTGAAGACCGAGGATCGAATCCCGGCCCCGGCCCATGCGGACCCACATGCTGAACCTGAGGTGTGCCCCCAGTTTAGTTCTTACAGGGACCTCTGTGGGAGGCTCCCGGCCCAGTTCCTGCCCTGCGCAACCCTGTGCCCACCTGTGGAGTGAAACTATATGGAAAACTAATGTCAACTATGGAGACTGCTCTGGGCCTTCCCCCTTCTCTCTGACTCTGTTTCTCTCTGTCAAAAATCAATAAAATAAATCTTTAAAAAATGTGAAAAGACTACAGTTTATATAAAAATTTATTTTACGTGAACTTAATGGAAACCATTCAAAAATAAAAATCCAAAACTGAGACACATAATGTTAAAAAGGAGAAAACAGAAAAAGAAAAAAATTATAGACCACCATCACACTAAGATAACTGACAGAAAAAAAGCAAAGAAACAAGTAGGACACCAAGCTACCAGAAAACAAAAGATAAAATGGCTATAAAAGTTATTCACATATCAAACATCATTTAAATGTAATTAAACTGAACTCACCTATGAAAAGGCACACAGTAGTAGGTTAGATTAAAAAACAGAATTTGCCCCACCCATCAAGATGGCGGATGAGAGGAGCTCTTGAAACCTCTTCTGAAAAGAACAATTTAAACAACTAAATTTCAACCAGAGTAGCCCTAAGCAACACATAGCCTCGGCTGAGGGACCCACTCTTCGGAAGAAAATACCTAAACCTGGAGAAAGGGAGGTGAGTGAGAGAGAAAGAAAGGGAGCTGTGCAGAGACATGCTGCAGAGCTCCACCTGGTGAGCAACACAGTGGCTGGCCCAGAGACCAACAGGGGAGAGACTGATGCAGGCTCACCCCACTGGCCCATCCCAGAGCCTGCCTTCAGTGGGCTGCTGCTAGGCGGGGAGGGGGGTGATGGTTGTTGCCCCATGGCATGGACAAGCCTGCAACTTTCCCAGCAAACCCTGCCCCCAGTTTTCCTGCTGGGGCCAGAAAAGGGAGGACACCATTTTCCCATGACACAGGCAGATCTGGGCCATTCTCGGGAAATTCTGACCCCACCTTTTCCACTAAAGCCAGCAGAGGGATCTAGGAAAACTTAAGCACAGGTGTGGCAGCTTCTGACAGCAATGGGATCTTGAAGGCATAGAATATCACTGCCCACCATATATTCCCAAAGAGGAGGCGTACAGAGACCAACACCTGAGTCAAAGAGAGGCCCACTTTCTCAGAAGTCTCCCACCATGAGAGAACCATATAAATAAAAGAAAATATTATAAGACAGTGCAGCCACACCAGCTAAAAAGTAAAAGAATGATTTCTTCACATCTACCAGGGGAAAAGTTCTCATGTCCAGGAAAAGAAATGCTCCAAGAGTGATGAACACCCCTGTGATCAAAAGTGCCCAGAAAGAAAGAGAAAAACCTCCAGAAAAGGAACTTGATGATATGGAAATATATGAGCTAAATGACACATAAAGACTGCAATTCTGAAAACACTCAAAGTGGTCAAAGAAAACTGGTGGAGTGCACAGAAGGAGCTAAGTGACCTCAGAAAGGAAAGTGAATCTATAAAAAAAGAAGAAATTATAAATTCTGGAGATAAACACCACAATAAAAGAAATGAAAAAATAAAATAGCCAGCATAGAAAGCAGAGCTGACCAAATGCAGGAAAGAATTAGTGAAATTGAAGACAGAAACTTGGAATTGTCACAGAAGAAAGAAGAGAGAGACCTAAGAGCTAAATAAAAAATAAATAAATTAATAAATAAATAAACATATCTACAAGAACTATCTAACTACATTAGAAAAAAATAATATAAGAATAATAGGTGTTCTAGATAAAGCAGAGGACAAGATGGGCACAGAGAATTTGTTCAGACAAATAGTAGACAAGAACTTTCCAAATCTAGGGCAAGAACTGGAACCCCAAATTCAAGAAGGAAACAGGACCCTTAGATTCTTAAATCCTAGCAGACCCTTTTGAAGGCATATTATACTGAAGATATCAAAGGTCAAAGACAAAGAAAGAATCTTCAAGGCAGCCAGAAAAGAGAACACCAAAACCTAAAAAGGAAAGCCCATCAGATTATCATCAGATTTTCCAAAAGATACTGTACAAGCCAGAAGAAATGGAACAAAGTATTTAAATATGAAAGGAGAAAAGCTACCAGCCAAGAATACTGTACCCAGCAAAGTTAGCCTTTAGATATGAAAGAGGAATAAAGACCTTTACAGACATACAGAAATTGAAGAAATTCTCCAGCACAAGGCCAGAATTTCAAAAAATATGGAAGGAGGTGATCAGCCTCAACCAAAATACAAACATAAATAGGGTTAACTAGAACAAAAACAGAAAAGAAAAGGAAGTAAAGGTGTAAATTTCCAGTGAGAATAGAGCTAAGAACACCTCTAAGATAAGGAATCTGCATATATGAAATTTTCTTTTATATAAAGTTCATGATAACCACTGAAAAAGAATATAAAACTGGAAGACATAACAATAAAAGAGAAAACAGAAAAAATATTATTTTTTTTAATTTTAATGTTAAATTTATTGGGATGACATTGATTGGTAACAATTAGATAGTTTCCGGATGTACAAGTCCACAATATATCACCTATGCATCACATTATGTGCTCAACACTGAGAATTGGCTCCTCTTTTATCACCATATATCTGGTGTCAACTCCTGCTTCCCCCCCATCTCCCCCTCCCCCAACCTCCACTTTCCTCAGGTAACCACCAAACTTTTGAGTGTGTCCATAAGGCTGGTACCCACTTCCACCAACTCTCCCCACTCTCCCTTCCCCCTCCTCCCCTTCCTTCAGGCAATCATCAAGCTATTGAGCATGTCCATAAGGCTGGTGCCCACTCACACCTCCCCTCCCACTCTCCCTCCCCACTCCTCCCCTTCCCTCAGGCAATCACCAAGCTATTGAGTGTGTCCATAGGTTTCTGTGTCTTTGTTACTTTCAGTTTTATAATCCCCCTATAAGTGAGGTCATATGTTTCCTGATTCTTTCAGTCTGACATATTTTGCTTAATAATAAGGTTTCAAGATCCATCCATGTTGTCACAATGTGAAATACACAATGAGTGTATTTCATCTTTTCTTATCGCTGAGTAGTATTCCATTGTGTACATGTACCACTACTTTATCCAGTCATCTATCAAAGAGCACTTTGGTTGTTTCCATGTTCTGGCCACTGTGAACAGTGCTGAAATGAACATGCAGGTACAGACATCTTTGCAGATTAAGGTTTTCAGGTATATTGGGTAGATACTGAGTAGAGGGATTGCTGGGTCATATGTTGATTCCATTCCTAATTTTTTGAGGAATCTCCATACAGCTTTTTTTTTTTTTTTTTTTTATCTTTTCACATTTATAGAGAGAAATTATCTTTTTGTCTTCAGTGCATAGTTATTTCTATTTTACTTTTTGACAGATAGAGACAGAGATAGAGACAGAGACAGTTAGAGAACCAAACTGTGGGAACTCCCCAGTTCAGCACGTGGGTCCTGCCTGGGCCGGAGCCGGGATTCGATCCCCGGTCCTCATGGCCTCAAAGCGAGCGCTCAACCCGCTGAGCCGTCCCGGCTTTCCCCTCCATACAGCTTTTTAAATTGGTTGTACCAGTTTACATTCCCACCAGCAGTGTATGAGGGTTCCTTTTTCTTCACAACCTCTCCAGCACTTGTTATCCCTTGTCTTGTTGATTATAGCCATTATAACATATGTAAGATGGTATCTCATTGTTGTTTTTATTTGCATCTCCCTAATTGCTTGTGAAGTGGAGCATTTTTTTTCATATATCTGTTGGCCATATGTATGTCTTCACGAGAGAAGTGTCTGTTAAGGTCATCTGCCCATTTTTTAATTGGATTGTTTGTTTTTTTCTTGTTGAGTTGTACAAGTTCTTTGTATATTTTTGATATTAGACCCTTATCAGAGGCATTGTTTGCAAATATTTTTTCCCAGTTGGTTGGTTGCCTCTTTGCTCTGTTGATGGTTTCCTTTGCAGCGCAGAAGCTTTTTAGCTTGATAAGGTCCCATTCATTTATTTGTGCTTTTACTTCCCTTGTCATTGAGGTCAGATTCATAAAGTCCTCCCTGAATCCCAGGTCTATAAGTTTAGTGTCAATGTTTTCTTCTATGCAATTGATTGTTTCCTTTCTTATTTGGAGGTCTTTAATCCATTTTGAGTTAATTTTGGTATATGGTGAGCGATTCAGCCTTTTGCATGTGGTTTTCCAATTATCCCAGCACCATTTACTGAAGAGGCTTTCTTTTCCCCACTGTATATTTTTCAATCCTTTATAAAAAGTAATCTGTCCGTGAATACGTGGGTTTATTTCTGGGTTTTCAATTCTATTCCATTGGTCCGTGTGCCTTTTTTTCTGTCAGTACCGTGCTGTTTTGATTACTGAGGCTTTGTAGTACAGATAAAAGTCAGGCAGTGAGATGCCCCCAGCTTTATCCTTTTTCCTCAGGATAGCTTTTGCGATTCGTGGTCTTTTGTGGCTCCATACAAATTTGATGAATTTTTAATTATTTCTTAAAAGAATGACTGTGGGATTTTAATGGATTGGCATTGAATCTGTATATTGCTTTGGGGAGTATAGTCATTTTAACTATGTTGATTCTTCCAATCCATGAACATAGGATGTCTTTCTATTTCTTTGTGTCCTTTTTAATTTTTTTAACAATGTCTTATAGTTTTCAGTGTATAAGTCTTTCATGTTCTTTGTTAGATTTATCCCTAGGTATTTCATTTTTTTGTTTGCAATGGCAAAAGGAATGGATCGTCTCATCGCTCTTTCTGAAGTTTTATTGTTGGCATACAAAAATGCAGTTGATTTGGGGACATTAATTTTGTATCCTGCAAATTTACTGTATTTGTCTATTATTTGTAATAGATTTCTGATAGAGTCTTTAGAGTTTTCTATATAAAGGATCATGTCATCTGCAAAAAGTGACAGTTTAAATTCTTCTCTCCTGATTCTAATACCTTTTATTCCTTTCTCTTGTCTGATTGCTCTGGCTAGAACTTCCAGAACTATGCTGAACAGCAGTGGTGACAGGGGCATCCCTGTCTTGTTCCTGATTTTAGGAAAATAGGCCTCAGCTTTGTCCCACTCAGGATAATATTTGCTGAGGGTTTGTCATATCTGGCCTTAATTAAGTTGAGGTACTTTCCTTCAATTCCCATTTTATTCAATGTTTTTATCATAAATGGGTGTTGTATCTTGTCAAATGCTTTTTCTGCATCAATTGAGATAATCATGTGGTTTTTATCCTTTGTTTGGCTTACGTAGTGCATTACATTGATTGATTTGCATATGTTGAACCATCCTTGTGCCCCTGGGATGAAACCCACTTGGTCATGGTGAATAATCTTTTTAATGCATTGTTGTATTCTGCTAGCTAAAATTTTATTTAAGATTTTGCATCAGTGTTCAGCAGTGAGATTGGCCTATAGTTTTCCTTTTTGGTATTGTCTTTCCCAGGTTTTGGTATTAGGGTGATATTAGCTTCATAGAAAGAGTTGGGTAGTACTTCCTCCTCTTGCATTTTCTGGAGTAGTTTGAGGAGGATGGGCTTTAGCTCTTCTTTGAATGACTGGTAGAATTCATTGGTAAAGCCATCTGGTCCAGGCCTTTTGCCTTTGGGAAGTTTTTGGATAATTGTTTCAAGTTCTATACTATTGATTGGTCTATATAGGTTATCCAAATCTTCTTGGTTCAGTTTAGTTAAACTACATGTTTCTAGAAATTTGTCCATTTTCTCTAGGTTGTTAAATTTGTTGGCATAGAGCAGTGGTGGTGAACCTTTCGGCGATTGAGTGCCAAAATTTATAAAATAAGAGTATACTTGCTCGACTCGCATGCCAACCCATTGAGTGAGATAGAGGTATCGATTATTTTTATGTCTATAAGAGGCATAGAATGTTTTTGTAACAAAAAACAGTAATTTTTTAAATGGTATTCACAATTATTTGTTTTGAAGTTTAAATATTTTATTAGAGTGCATAGAAAAGGTAATTATATAAATTAAATACCATAGAAAATCTCTATCAGTCATTTATTACATTTTTATTCGGTGCAGAATAACATGATATTATAATAAAATTATAATTTATATGAAACAAAAAGGAAAAAACAGTGACAGAATTAAATTATAATAATAAACATTAGTCGTCAAATGCATGGAGTACCCATGAAAATTAAAGAATTCTCTATCATTGTTGGTTTGATTTCTGTTGTTGTGCAGAAGAAGACAGATGAATCACATCAGGTTCATATTTTGTTGTTTTTAACATTACACAAGCTGCACTTGTGGCATCAGTTAAATTACTCCTAATATCGGACTTGACTAGGTACATAATTGAAAATAATGATTCACATGAGTAAGTAGAGGAAAATATCAAGAGTATTGCCACTGCTACATTTTTCAGACACTGAAAATTTTCAGGCCAGGAATTCCATGTTTTCAGAACTTCATTTTCTGCATTGTTCAGCATTGACCCAGCTAACCTATCTCTTTCAATACTTTCTAATTCATGTCTCAAATCGATAAATTTTTGCCTCCAAATACAGCTACCCTGTAGGTCAATCAACTACATTTCAAAATCATAGAAATTAATCCATTGGAACATATCCAACTTCAGCTCGTTTAGTTTTACCTTGTCTGCATATTTTATGAATTTTCCTGTTTCTTCGAATTATCTGAACCCGAACTTCAAAGAAAGAGAGCACGCCAGTGGTGGTATCAAAGTGATGGATATATTCTGACTGATGCAGAATATCTTCTAGTCTTGCTCTGTCACATATGTGACATGAGAACAATGTTGAGCATGCTTTGATGCAAATGGAAACAGAGCATGCGGTGCAGAAAATGTTTGACGACTCCAAGTCAAAAAGATTGTTCTGATGGCAGAGGCCACTAGAGGCTTGGTTTCACTGGAGCATACAACGGTCGTGTCTGGTGGCTATGTCCAGCAGTCGAAAGTCACTGCCATGTACTCATTCAATGTATATCAAATGGTCTTGGTTTCACTGAGATGACTAGGCCGTCGCGTTTGACTGTGGATGCGGAACGTCCACATCTCAACTGCTGCATGAGCAGTTGAGACGTGGACGTCTAGTCGGGAAGTCCAGTGATATTTCCGCTTTGCCTTGGCACAGCGATTTTGTGGAGAGATGATGAGAAGTTATTGAAAAAACTTAGAAACCATCCTTGCATTTACAATCATCAACATAAAGACTTCAAAGATTTTCAGATTAAGGAGAACAATTAGGTTGTCATTTCCTCAGAACTTGGGAAGAATGGTACAGTGAAAATTTTAATGAATATTTACTTACTTACAAACATTATCAATTAAGTACACAAAACAGTCAAACGTCATCAATGGCTGCTGCTGAATCTAAATACATGTTCATCTTGCCAATGTAGCGCTCCTTCTTCATTGAAAAATTTCATGAATGTTTCTCTAACTTCAAAACCATCTGCTCTTGCATACCATACTCGCCGGTGGATCTATACTTGAATCGTATTCATAATGTGGCCACTGATAGTGCTCTAAGTAGCCATTCCTCAGTGTATTGTGCAAACAACATGCTGCAATTACTAGTTGTTCACATGTTTCAGGTGTGACAGCAACGGGAGAGTAGAATACTCGAAAAATTTGACTCAATAGCCCAAACGCATTTTCCATTACTCTGTGAGCACGAGTTAACTTGTAGTTGAAGACGACTAGATTTTTCTCCTCAAGCTGTTATTTTACAGTATGCTTTCATGCCATGTTTGTGTAATCTGAAAGCTTCATCTCCAACTATAACATAGGGCACTACTTTACTCGAACCAGGAAGTCTCTCATCTGGAGGAAATATATTTCCCTAAAGCACTTGTTTTCCCATGACAGACTTTGCAAAAATTCCACTGTCCCCCTCTTTTCCATATGACCCAACATCTATCTATTGCTATAAATTTACAGTTGGCATCAACCAAAGCAAGTAATACAACAGAAAAGTACTCCTTATAATTAAAAAATGTATACAGCGCTCTTCTTTGTCTTCCCATCTGCAACTTAGTCAGATCAATTTTAGTTGTTATTTGGACCCTGTAATCTAAACTCACCATGAAATTGCCCTTAGCACCCTCCCAGCTTCGCATGCTGAAATAATTGCTCCGCGTGCCACTTTGGGCATGCGTGCCATAGGTTTGCCACTCCCGGTCTAGGGCCTAGATCTCTTGGTTGCAAGGCAAGCACTCAACCTGCTGAACTATCCAGCATCCCCTAGTATGATTCTTCATTATGGTTAACCTCTCACCCTCATCTGTTGCATGATCATGTGCTAAACTCAAGACAGTGTTAAGAATATTGTGTTGATTAGTAGTTAATTAAGTTGAGGTACTTTCCTTCAATTCCCAATTTATTCAGTGTTTTTTATCATAAATGGGTGTTGTATCTTGTCAAATGCTTTTTCTGCATCGATTGAGATAATCATGTGATTTTTATCCTTGGTTTGGTTTATGTGCTGGATTACATTGATTGATTTGCATATGTTGAACCATCCTTGTGCCCTTGGGATGAATCCCACTTGGTCATGGGGAATAATCTTTTTAATGCATTGTTGTATTCTGTTAGCTAAAATTTTATTTAAGATTTTTGCATCAGTGTTCAGCAGTGAGATTGGCCTATAGTTTTCCTTTTTGGTATTATCTTTCCCAGGTTTTCGTATTAGGGTGATATTAGCTTCATAGAAAGAGTTGGGTAGTACTTCCTCCTCTTGAATTTTCTGGAGTAGTTTGAGGAGGATGGGCATTAGCTCTTCTTTGAATGACTGGTAGAATTCATTGGTAAAGCCATCTGGTCCAGGCCTTTTGCTTTTGGGCAATTTTTGGAGAATTGTTTCAAGTTCTGTACTGTTGATTGGTCTATTGAGGTTATCCAAATCTTCTTGGTTCAGTTTAGGTAAACTATATGTTTCTAGAAATTTGTCCATTTCCTCTAGGTTGTCAAATTTGTTGGCATAGAGTCTTTCATAATAATCTCTTATGATTGTTTGTATTTCTGCAGCATCCGTTGTAATCTCTCCCCTATCGTCCCATATTCTGAAAATATGAGATTTTTCTCTTTGTCCTTTGGTGAGCCTAGCCAGTGGTTTGTCGATTTTATTGAGTTTTTCAAAAAACCAGCTCTTTGTGGCATTAATTTTATCTATTGTTTTTCTTTTCTGAATTTCATTAAGTTCTGCTTTGATTTTTATTAATTCTTTTCTTCTGCTGGCTTTGGGGGACCTCTGTTCTTCTTTTTCTAGCTCTATAAGATGAGATGTGAGGGTGTTTACTAGTAGTTTTTCTTGTTTCTTGAGATAGGCTTGTAATGATATAAATTTCCCTCTTAATACTGCTTTTGCTGTGTCCCAGAAATTCTGGTACGTCGTGTTTTCATTGTCATTCGTTTCTACAAATTTTTTAATCTCTTGTTTAATTTCCTCTTTGATCCAGCTACTTTTTAATAGCATGTTGTTCAATCTCCACGTATATGTGGTTCTCTCTGCACTTGATCTTTTGCAAT
>PVKE010038841.1:0-15272 GCA_004027555.1 Craseonycteris thonglongyai
GGGTCTGGAAATTTATTTTCTTCATGAGCCTATATCTTGAAAACTTAATAAGTGATTTAAAAAATAAAAAATAGTTTTGAACATATATTTTACTTATCTACCCATACCTCGCTGGAATGCACCTTATACTGAAACACAGTGTATAAACATAGTATGCATTTCACACCCCTTCTTCCCCCTTAGACTACGCCTATGACAAATCGATCTTGACACACTTTTAAGATAAAAAGTAGATCTTATATACAGAAAAGTTGGCCACCCCTGATCTAGAGGTTGTGTCACCCAGGAGATAGGAACTGTGTAAGCCTTAGCCATTCATTGCTTCTTTTTTAGCTCATGGAACCTATCTGTAATACTTGGATAATCTTGAACACACTGTTAAGTCTCATTCCTCCTTGGTTAATGCAGGCCATTCCTCATGAGAATTCACAGTTCAGTTCCCTTCCTGGCTGGTTACAATGTGTAATCACCAATACTAACCAGTCCTTGGTATAATTGCTGCTTTACCAAGATTATATTCATAGTTCCTTGTGTTTGGATGAAAATAAGTACCTATCTATGCTTCATAAACAGATGTACACAGTAAAGGTAACAACACACTCAAATAAATTAACATTCCCCTATTTTAAAAATAAAAAATTAAACATGCTCTATTCCATTCACTCTTCTTTCTTTGGTTACTTTATATTATTGTGTATTCATGGCCCTATTCAGAGTCAACTGATTCCAATTAAGCACAATTATCATCATTATTTTTTGATGCTTATATTATCACAACTTTTTTCTTTTAGCACTTCCACAATAACCTTTAAAATATCTTTGATTTATGGGAACAACAATTTTTTCCAGAACGATTTAAACTGTTCCGTCCTAAGAACTAGACTAAGCTATCCTACAGAGCCTTAGTTCTTTTTAGAGAATAATATTTGTATCACAGATACAATATCTGTACTTCCTTTTCCCCTTGGCTTTACCATTTCAGTTATCACTGGCACCATTTCCAAAATGCTAGCATTCTGCTTCTCTAAACCTAAGGATTTTTTTTGGTAGTTGGGTTTCATTTTCTGATTGGCAGGCTGGAAGTGACAGGGAATTGACAGCACCTTGGAGTGGTGATCAGCCAATAACTCATGCAAATTGGATATGAATATTACAACTTGCTCATTCACAGGTGAGATAATTTTGAGGCTTGCATTTTACACTGACTCCCAGAGTTCCAAGTTACCAGCAGTAATAACTTGCAAGATATGTATCCTCTATCAGCTTCCTCCCCTTCTCTACCACATTTTTTTATTTCTCTCTTTGCACAAAAATCTTTGCCTAAGTGTCCACTCTTGGAGCAACCAGATTACGTATTAGAGATCAAAACTGTGGTGGGCAAAAAAAGGCATGCTGCTGGGTCTACAGTGACAGAGCTGGAAAATACAAGTCCTTTATCACTGATTTTATTTTCCAGTTTAAAATTCTATGTTACATGACTCTACCTTTCTTACAGTATGTGGTTTAACTGTTAATAAGACTTTCTTCTAACATAACCAAAGGGTTATTAATGAATGTCTGATGATGGCGATGTGATGATAATAATAAAGGTAGTATCTGTGATCTAAGAAACTAGATTTTTTTTCAAAAAATTCATTTAAATTCAACTAGCATTTATGAGAAACTTAAGTGTCAAGCTAGGAAAACAAAAGTAAAAACACTGACATTAGTAAAATAAATTAAATATTTGCTTGTCAGTTGAAGAATTAAAAAGGTCATGTTTTGACATTTATAATTCTATAAAGGTCACAGTTTCACTCACATAAGAATGATTCTTTTGTATTTAAAAATATGACTATTTGAGAAACAGACAGTCATGTTATTTTTTCCATAGTTAGAGATAACTTATGGTGAGGCACTTTTTTACCCTTCCTCAAATCTTTTAAAAATCCTCATTAACTTTAGAAAAAATATTTCTTACACAAGATGCTAATTTGACTTCATAATCAATAGCAATGCATGACTTTCATTAGCATTTCAAAAAATAAAATCTTGTCCAAAATGTCTTTTCTACTTGAAGATTATATATTTTTAAGACTGCTGAGAACTAAGATCTAGGTGTAGCCTACACTGAATTTCATAGTATGTGGAGCAACCATAAATTCAACACCTAGGTATTTCAAAAATTCCTGCATTTGTGTAATTACAAGGAGAAAAGCATACATTTATTCTAGCTTACTTCCAGTGAACATAAAAATATATAACCACACATAATTCACTAAGGAACATATAGAAGAGGCCTGGTTTCCCTATTTTAGTCTTAAATGTCTTTTCAAATTTGCAATGAATTCTTTAATTACTGGATTATTCTGTGGTGTTTATTTTCAGAGAAACGCCACTTATTGTTGAAACATGATTCCTGCCTATTTTCGGTTCTCAAGAGATACTCCTCTTATGTGACTCCTCTTATCATTTCAGTGCAGCAATCCTCAAATAACGTTTCCACATTGTGGCTTTATAATACTGATGAGATGCCACAGGAACTGAACTCTTGTTTATATCAATAGCCTATGGTGAAACTGGTTTCATCATGTTATTTTGCTTTAAGTCACAGAACCTATCAATGATGTTAAGTGAGAATTTATTATACTCTGGAAAATAATATGTTAGTAACAATTTAGAAACATTTTTAACTCCCTCCCCCAAATGATGCTTAAACATGTCAGTTAAAATAAATTAACATTTAGCAGTAGCAACAAATTAATATGCCAGTGCATGGACTGATTCCACCAGAATATAAAGTTTATCCTTGTGTTTTCATGCTGCTGGTCAACTGTAAATAGTGGTAAGATTTTTTTCTTGTTCTTATTTTTCAGTGTTATATATGGGCCTATAATAGTGTGCTGGGAAATAATTAAATATGAATTTGATATTATTTATTTCATATAAAAATGCAGAAATAGGGAAGGAGTTGGAGAGACATTTTACTATTTATCAAGATATGAGCATCCATGCCTCATTTTTTATATTTACTCTTTTTTCCCCTTGAAATACTTGTTTATTTTTTTAGAACAATTTTAGGTTCACAGCAAAACTGAATAGAGGGTACATACATTTGCCATATACTCCCTGGGCCTACACATGCATAGCCTCTCCCATTATTATTATCACCCACCGAGTAATAAATTTCATAAGTAATGAACATATTATACATTGACACATCATTATATAGAGTCCACAGTTTACATTAGGGTTCACTGTTGGTGTTGTACATTCTATGGGTATGGGTAAATTTGTAACGCCTTTTCCAGAATATCATTTAGTTGGAATCGTACAATATGTAGCTTTTTTTAGACTGTCTTCTTTCATATAATAATATTCACGTAAGGTTCCTTCATGCCTTTTTATGACTTGATGGCTCATTTCTTTCTAGTGATAAATAATATTCCATTGTCTGGATGTACCACAGTTTATTCATTTGCCTACTGAAAGACATCTTGTTTGCTTCCAAGTTTTCACAATTATAAAAAAAAAAAGCTCCCATAAACATCTGAGTAAAGGTTTTTGTGGGGATATAAGTTTTCAACTACATTGGGTAAATGCCAAAGAGCATGATTGCTGGATTGCATGGTAAAAATATTTTAGTTTTGTAAGAAAGCTCCAAGCCCTCTTCTAAAGTGGCTGCATCATTTGGCATTTCCATCAGCAATGTATTAGAGTTTCTATTGATTCATACCTTGCCAGCATTTGGTGTTATCAGTGTTCTAAATTTTGGCCATTCTAATAGGTGTGTAGTGCTACCTCATTGTTTTAATTTGCATTTCCCTGATGGCATATGATGTGGAGCATCTTTTCATATTATTATTTGCCATCTGTATATCATCTTTGGTGAGGTCTTTGGTTCATTTTTTTAATCAGGTTGTTTGTTTTCTTATTATTAAACTTTCAAAGTTTTTTTTGTTTGTTTGTTTTGTTTTTGCAGATAGTACATAACAGTCCTTTATCAGAGATGTCCTTTGCAAATATTTTCTCCCAGTCTATGGCTTTTCTTTTTATTCTCTTAAAAATGTCTTTTGTAGAGCAGAATTTTTTTCTAGTTTCATGAAATCCAGCTTATCAATTGTTTCTTTCATAGATTATGCCTTTAGTGTTGTATCTAAAATCATCACTAAACCCAAAGTCGTCTAAATTTTCTGTTATCTTCCAGGAACTTTATAGTTTTGTGTTTTACATTTAGGTCCGTGATCAATTTTGAATTAATTTTGTAAGTAGTATAAGGTCAGTATCTAGATTCATATTTTTTACATGTGGATGTCCAGTTGTCCCAGCACCATTTGTTGAAAAGACTATCTATGCTCCATTTTATTTCCTTTGTCCCTTTGTCAAAGATCACTTGACTATATTTATGTGGTCTATTTCTGAGCTATCTAGCCTGCTCCAATGATCTATTTGTCTGTTCTTTCACCAATACCAATCTGTCTTGACTACTGTAACTTTATAGTCAATTTGAAGTCAGATATTGTCAGTCTTCCAACTTTCTTCCTCTATTTCAACATTGCATTGGCTATACCAGGTCTTTTGCCTTTCCATATAAATTTCAAGATCAGTTTGTCAATATCTCAAAAACAACTTGCTGGGATTTTGACTGGGATTGTATTAAATCTATAGATCAAATTGAGAAGAACTGATATCTTGAAAATATTGAGACTTCCCATCCATAAACATGAAATGGAGTTCCCCATTCATTTCTACATTTTTTTTCATCAGTTCATTATTTTTATAGATCTCATACATATTCTGTCAGATTTATGTCTAAATAATTCATTTTTGAGGAGACTCATATAAATAGTATTGTTTTTCATTTTAAATTTTACTTGTTTGTTGATGGTACATAAGAAAGCAATTGACTTTTATATATTAACCTTGTATCCCACAACCTTGCTATAATTGCTTTTTAGTTCCAGAAGGATTGCGGGGTGGGGAGGTACAATTCTTTTAAATTTTCTATATAAACAATCATATAATTTGTGAACAAAGATATGTTTTATTTCCTAAATTATATATCTTTTATTTCTATTTCTTGTCTTATTGTACTAGATAGGAATTCTTCATTACTTTTCTTTTTAATCACTTTTGCTTTCTAAAAATCAGTTTGGTGAAGAAAGAACTACAATTATTGAGCTCTTGATATAAGGGAAGCAAAATCAAAAATTTAATTTCAGAACTCAAGTTTTTATAGTTTTTATTGTCCAAAAATATTTCTAATATCATATTAAATAGAAACTTAGAACGAGACCTTGCTATCCTATAAGTTAGGATAAATAGATGGATGCCAGGCATGAGTTTGTTCAATATAACCATGAATCTACAACTTCTGGGATAGTAAATATATAGTATGAAGGCTGTCACTTCTCCATCTTGAACTCCTAGGAGACATATTAATCAAACCGTGTTTAGATAGGTCTTTGCACAATGTTTCCAGAAGCACCATCCCCTAGGTGGGCTCTTGGGATGAAATTATTTACTGTCTTTGAAGTACAACATAAAGAGTTTAAAAAATAAGTTGCTGGGGAAGCTGGGATGGCTCAGTGCGTTGAGCGCTCACTTTGCAGCACCAGGGACCGAGGATCGAATCCTGGCCCTGGCCCGTGCGGACCCATGTGCTGAACTGGGGAGTTCCCCCAGTTCAGTTCTCTCTCTGTCTCTGTCTCTCTCTGTTAAAAGTAATTAAAAAAAAATAAGTTGCTACTCTTAATTCTCAGGGTGTATTTCAATAAGGAAAAAAAAATGTGCAAAAGTATATCTTTTGTCCCTGGGTTTTAAAACTGTGGAGATTGCTGCAGCTGTTGCATTAAAATCTGAGTTTCTTCCCTGTCCTAATTGATGACAAGAAGTGAAAATAACCTCAACCCCCAAATAGTAAGAGCAATAAATCAGCTATTTAGAAAGTGTGCATATAGAGGATAAACTTTTTTTCTAACAATACATGTAATGACATCAGATAATGTTATCTTAAGCCAAGCTTAAATCTCTGGTCACTGGAGTTCATCCTAAGCAGAGCTAAAGTGATGTTCTCATTTTTCTTCTCAGGTTTCTATGAAAACACCTTTGAGGTATCCTTTGCTAGAAAAGAATAGTATTCTGTTTTATTTTTAAATGAATAACCAGTGCTATTTATCTATGCAAAGCAAAAATTCTTTATAGATTTCTGAACCCAAGCTAAAATGTAATTTCATCATTCGTTTGTCTCCCAAGAAAACCAAAGTCATAGAGCCAACACTATTTAGGGTTTGCTATGTACATCTAGAAGAAAATAATTTCTCATTCTTCAGTTCAGGAAATATTTTGTTACACTTATGAAGCTACTGTATATTTTCATGCAAAATTCTAGATAACACATTTTAAGGCATGGCAAATTTCACAAACCCTGATTAAATTTTCAACTCAACTTTTATTGGTTCTATTTATTGTTAACATGGAATTTATTTTTAACAAAAACAAAACACAACACACATATGCACACAGCTGTCTATCCCAGCTATAAAAATAAGTCCACTTCTAGCAGTATGAACTGAGCACGTATGTAAAGTAGGCTAATTCTCTGAAAAATAGCACTTTGAAATAAAGTGTTTATGCACATTCACTATTTCACTTCCTATAATTTCAAATTTGAATGGAGAAGTCTGTGACTACCTTATCCATAACATATATATATATTTATAGATTTAATCATGTGTAGTACCATCGTTTGCTATCCTCTCTAAAGAGATTTTTGTTGGTCAGTCTACAGGCTGCAAATCTCTACCTTTCTGATAATTTTAGTTCTCTTTTTCTTTTTTTTTTTTTTAATATTTATTTATTTATTTTTATTGTTTTTTGACAGAGAGAGAGAGAGAGAGATACAGAGACAGAGAGAGAACTGAACTAGGGGAGCTCCCAGTTCAGCATATGGTTCCGCACAGGCCGGGGCCGGGATTCGATCCCTGGTCCCCGGCACTGCAAAGTGAGCGCTTAACCCACTGAGCCATCCCGGCTTCCCCAAGTTCTCTTTTTCTTGAGGTCCATTTACTAAGCTTGATATAATAACTCATATGCAAATGCTAATTGCTTTAACCAAAAATCAGAGCAACTTCTATTAGAGAAAAATAAGTGAAGTGTGTAGTAAGGGAAGAGAATCTCCCATCTACTTTATTGTGTCAAACACTGATAATGTCTAAAACTAATCAACCAAAAATAGCAGAATAACTATATTATTTAAATGTATTAAAATAACACTAGAGGGACACAGACAGATGCATAGAAGATGGCTGCCTTTTAAGCAAAATCAGAGAGAAGGGAAAAGGTTGAATCAGAAACTGCTACTATTATAAGCTTCTTAGTACTATGGTACTTGTTAGTCTACGTACACATATTGTTTTGCTATCAATTAAAAAATACACCGGCATAATAAAAGTAGGGGAAGAAACTCAACTATTTGTTTGCTAACAGAAACATATATATTAGGATATATATGTTTTGCATATTAATTCATAAATAATATGGGGTCAAATGAAAAATGGATATTTCCACTGTCCTACTTTTAGTTACTTCCTATCTCTTAATTTAAAAATGTCAAATAAGACAAATTTTCTCAAAAAGAAACCTGATATCTTTTTCTTGCATAAAAATATTCTTCCTACTCATCCTCAGATTTTTATCCCAAACTATCTATCTATAGCAAACATCTGTCACTCACTTACCAATTCCATGGTAATTCATTTTCCATAAAACTACTTGCCTCTTCAGAGAATTACAAAGAATTAGGCAAAATGTCTCCTTATGGCTATATTTATTTAAATTTATTATATATCTATTTAATATTTCTCCCAATTGGCTGTACTTATTTAAATGTTTTTAAACTAATTCTCACTGCAAATCCTACCATCTTGTCCATAAGCCATAGCTGTTTTTCGTTTATTATTTTTTCACAGTAAGGGTGCTTTTCAAAAATGGCATATCTTTCTCTCATTCCCTGTATGATGTCATGACTCATTGGTTTGTCCCTTCATAGCCAGGCATTGTCTGGCTCACTTCTACGCACACTCTCAAAGCCTCCGCTTCCAGAGCACTGACCTACACCTCCTGTGACACTGTCTTCAGTTCTCTGCTGAGGGCTGCACCTCTGGATAATGTAAATTGTCACCCACCCATTGTGGCCACACACAGTAGGAAGCAATAAAGAATCAAAATAAATTAACCTCAGTCACTATGTGCCACAGTATATTGTCCAGAAGTTGTTCCTCACTCTTTTCATAAAATTTAAAGACAAAATGGTACCGCCAGAGCGTACCACTTCACCTTCATCAGAATAGCCAGGAATACATGTCCCAAATGTAGGTTTAAAATTTAGACACTAAGTTTTCTTTCAGCTGGGATCATTGAAAGTTTGAAGACACAAAAACTAGTTCTGAAATTATAGGCTTCAAGTATGAGATGAGAGATCAAAATCCTTTATAAAATAACATTTTTTATTATATAAATATCAGTCTAGTCTCTTAAAATACAATAAATGAAAGACCTAATGTACAAAGTAAAATATATATTTTTGGCAATACAAAAGACTTTCATTATTTGAAAATCTTTACTCCAAAATTAGTTTAGAAAATTAATTCCTTGGACATTTAAGATTTTCTTCTTCATAGATCACTGACCACTCTAACTACTTTAACCAAAAGGATAAAGGATTAAAGATAATTTTAACTCTATTCTTTGTGAAGCATTGCTAATTGAAGGCATTTAATACATGTCAGTTGCCAACATTATATCTTTTTTACCCCTCTTCTTTCCTTCTGTTTTCCTTTTTTTTTTTTTGAGACAATGTTTAAAATTTCAGGGATATCACATAAAAATCAGGAGTACTAGCTTCATCTCAGAAAAATCTAAAGACCTAGCGAGTTACATTCTCATTGGCACCAAGCAGATAGAGTTGAATAGCTGAGATTTCTTTTATATGCATCATGAATAGCCTAGTTTCTAGAGGCTTCTTGATATACTATTGCACACCAGATGAAGCCAAATTCACTCATTTAAACTACCTGCTTATGTCTATAGACATTTATTTGATTTTGTGAACACTGATTCTCTAAATAAACTAGTTATGGTACTCATTAGTTATGCTACCAACAGACCATAATCTTAATTACAGGAACTCTTAATAGTTATAAGAAATTTTATTTGGTGGTTACTTACTTTTCATCAATAAATAGTAATTTATATTTAAATTAATAATGGCTGAAATAGATCTCTTATATAGAGTAAAAATACATACATACATACATACAACTTTTGTGTTGAAATCTGAAACTAGCCAAACAGTATTTTCCTTGTTTTATAACTAATTTGATATACAATTGATCATTAAACTGCGGTTTCATTCATACGTGTTTTTTTCAACAAATACTGTAAATATATTTTCCATTCTTTGTGATTTTCTTAATATTTTCTTTTCTCTAGTTTATTGTAAGAATACAGAATGTAATAATATAATGAACAAAGTATGTGTTATTTGGCTGTTTATATTATTAGTAAGGCTTTCAATCAACAGTGTGCTATCAGTAGTTGTTTTTGGAGAATCAAAGTTATACATGGATTTTCTATTGCATGGGAGTCAGCACCCCCAACCCCTGATTGTCCAAGGGTCAGCTGCAGTGTGTATGAGTGTCTTGGTGCTGCCATAACATATAACCATAAACTTTATAACTTAAACCAAAAGAAACGTATTCTCTCACAGTTCTGGAAACTAGAAATGTGAAATTAAGGAGCTAGCAGGGCCATACTCCTGGGAAGATTTTATAGAAAAATCCTTTGTATCTTTCAGCCTCTGGTGGTTCCTGGTATCCCTTGGTTCATGGCAGCAGAACTCTAATCTCTGCCTTCGCCTTCACATGCCCTTCACCTCACTGTGTCTGTGATTCTGTGTCTTTTCTCTTATAAGTACACCAGTCACCGGATTTAGAAACAACTCTAAATCAGTATCACGTCATCTTGAGATCCCTAACTTAATGCCATCTGCAAAAATTCTATTTCCAAATAAGGTTTCATTTATAAGTGTGGGGAGAGGGAGAAGGGGTTAGGACTTGGACATTTGTTTTTTGAGAGATACAATTCAACTCACTAACACTGATTTTTCAGAGGCTTGAATAAATTTGTGGCCTACTCTGGTTTAAGTATTTAAACTCTAGTCACTTACCAATTTACATTCATATGTTCAGTAAACTCATGCTATAAATATGACATTTTATTTTGGTTTCAACACTAGAATCTTTAGTGAATTATAATTAGTTGCATCTAATAAGCCAGTTCAAAGCCACAGGCTAAACTGAAGTAAAGAAGTAAAGAAAGCCTTACAATTTAAAGCACGGTTTTTAATTCAAAGTATGTACCAGGATTTCTCAAGATGGGTGCAAGACCCTTGCAATAGATGTTGAATAAGATAATGCAACTTTGACTTTGTGAAAACCAACCATTAAGTATTCAAAAAATTTGAAAGCTACTAGTAGCTTCAAATTGACCTACTGCTAGTGGCAAGTGCTACAAATCAGGGGCCCTCCTCCTCAGAGAGCCTACTGTTCAACAATTACCAGCATACCACTGCCTGCACATTAGCAAGTGGTCCAGAGGAGTGTGGAGGTTTCAGACGAAAAAGTAATTAGTTAGTTTTGCTCACCTACATTTCACAAATATGAAATGCAAGTTAACTATTACCATCTCCAAAATATTGTTACTTCTAAATCATTATTATTTCCTTCAATGATGTTCAAGAGCAGCAAGGATAGCTACAGCCAAAGTCAACAAGTGAATTAGTCTCAGCTAATAAATTTTGACATCATTTGCATAAAGCTGGCATTTTAAATCATCATAGTGTCATATTGTATCTACAAAAATCAATCAATGATTCAAAGCAATTCAGAAATGCATAGAAGTAATGACAAAAAGGTAAGAGAAAGGTTTCAGTTCAGAAAATCATTATGTATGAACAATATCCCAGTGTAAATGTGCCAGTTGAATGTGTGTGTGTGTTATGATAAAGATTATATGAATATAACGATTATTTGCAGATAAAAAACCCAACTACACATATCTAAAAAGTAGACTTTGTCAGCTAAGAGATCTAGTCACCTTTATCCCTCTGTGCATTTTCTACTATGAGATTATATGAAATAATAATAAAGAAGCTTTCTCATTTTTAAATACAGCCCAGTGACCCTTATAATAAAACATTTACATTTTACCAGAATTAATGCATAATAATATTTTCAGCAAGAAATTCATTAACTTTATTATCTACTTTGATTAACTTTGTTAATTTTGTCAATCATGTTAGGGAGATGTAACCAAAGCCATAGAAGCATCATTCACAGTTGTATTCCTCATAGCAAAAAGGGGCAGATGTCCTATTATTACTGAGGTACTTGTTAAATTAGCTACAAAGTTAACAAGCATCAGGTTCACAGGGAAAAGAAGAATGAGCTCTAGGTAAAATGCCTCTATCAAATGGGTGTATGAGAGGTCACTTGATAGTATTACATACAACGTGAGCTTTTGCTGTGATATGCTCATTGTGAGAAAAGGTGCACTTGGATCAGAACTGATATTGCAAGCTGTGTGTGTTTGTGTGTGTATGTTTCTCTGTGGGGAGGGAGGTACGCATAGAAAGGAGTATTGCTGGACAAATAAAGAAATTGCACACAAATGCTGGGCCACATACTGCCTTATTCAAAGAGAACTGTTGGCAGTCAACAACCGGCCTCCTCATACTGACTCAGTATTGAAGGAAATGATTCAAATTGCAAATATGGTCTAATTAATTAAAAAACTTTTATTTTATCTGACAAGCACTGATTTTGGGGGGCTGGGAATATATCAGTGATGAGAGCTGACAAAATATCATGTCTCATTTTGGTGTGTGTGTAGGTATGTGAAAAGAAACACAACAAACAAAATAAATAAGTGAATTAGATAGTTAATATTTGACAGTTTTTGCCCTACAGAAATGATAATTGTATATAGCTCAACTTAATATTTTAGAAGATGATAAATACCATGAATATAAATAAAACAGGGCAGAGAAAGAGGGATTTCAGGGATGGGGTGGGGGTGAAGAAAAGGGCAGTGGTGGGCAAGGAAAGTTTCATTGGTATGACCTTCTCGGTGAGCTGTACAGAGAAACTAATAGCCTCAACTAATCAACTCATGAACAAAAAGGCATAATTTTGATATTGAGGATATAGGGATTTGTTCAGACCATGTGGTAAGACAAGCAACTTGACTACCAAGAGTCCAATGTGTGCCAAAAAAAGAAACTAGGCTTATTTTTAAATCAAATTTAAATCCTATAATAGGATATGGGTTATACTTTCAAATCTGAGTACAACCTAAAAAGTAGATTGAAAAATCATTGGCTACATCTCCCAAGTTGAACTTTTTAAGGTTGTTATATGTTAACCTTGCCTCCTTAGCATCTTTCAAAATGTTCAAAGTAAACGTCAGTGGAAAATGTCTTCATACTATATTTCTGAATCAATATGCATTCTGAAAATATGTCACTATTTGACAGTGCCAACAAACACTTACTGTTATTTCCAAGAGCCTATAATTATGATGAAAGAATTTCTAATTTAGTAGAAATAAAGACAAAGAGAAGGAACCAACTGCACATAGCACATGACCTAATGGCTGCAGCCTTCATGCTGAAGAAATATTCAAATAAGATGTTGCAAAAAGCACCATCCCTCTCAAAGATATAATAAAGGGAACTAGTTCTTAGTTAAGGGCTCAGGCACCAATATCCAGGTTTGAGTCCCACTTAACTAGCTGCCTAACCTAGATCAAGTTACTCAACCTTTCTGTGCCTCAGTTTCCATCTGGAAATGACCATAATAATCCCAACCTCATAGGGTTGATCTGACTATCACTAGATAATATAAGTAAAATAAAAACAAACAAACAAACAAACAAAAAACACAAAAAAACTTGGTGCCCAGTACTCAATAAAGTGCCCCGATGGCTGGTGTACAATAGGATTTTAAGTAATAAGACCTTCCAGGTTGTGATGACTTATGGATTTGGAGACAAAGCGATCAACTGAGAAGCACTATACAGATGCAAAAAAACTACTGTGGTTTGCATCTTACACATTACTCAGTTGGGTACATCAACTTCTCTCTGAAGCTTCTCTCTAAAACTTAATGTAATCAGTTAAACCTAAAGAAAATTAAAGTGTCAAAGGAAACTCTCATATAAGAAACAAAACAAAGTGCTTGAGAATACTGGTAGCTTGTTCTGTTCCTTAGGCAATCTCGTTTTCCCCTGTGGACACTCCTTATTTGCTTAACAAGAAAGCTCCTTTGTCATAGCCCTGAATGTTTATAAACTCCTAACTTGTAAAATCTAAGCTTAGACTGTTTTTTTAAGTGCTTATCTACATCTTTATGGGAGTTCAAATAGATTTTTCTCACAAGGTCATGCCAAGCCATTAAAAGCTGGTGCTGCTTTCATTTAGTCATACATTTCTGAGACTTTCCTTTAATTAAAAGATCTTAGGCATGGAATACAGTGAGGTATAAGGGACAGAACAGCAGAACCAAGCAATCTAAGCATGAATTCTGGGTATTGAACTTCAGACCTCAGTAGTTATGTGCAAGTCATCGAGGTTTTTGGGGAGCTTCCCTTCCATATCAAGAAAAACAGAGATAATAATTTTGAAAAACAAATAAGAAAATACTTCATAAACTGAAAGTACTATGCAGAGATTCAGGGACACATCAGGTTTTGTGAAGATTATATATATTGGGGACCCCTCTGTAAGAAAAAAAAATACAGTGTCATAAATACTAAATTACATACAGAAGTAAGTATTAGTTTAGAATGAGAAATTACCAGTAAGTCATGATAAATTAAAATGTTAAGATACTGACAAATACCATAAACATGATGAAATCCAGCGATATAGCACAATGTTTTATTAATTACCTGTCTGACATGCTGTTAAAATAGGCTTTTCCTACATTTTTTGGCTGCACACTCTTTAAATATCCCTTGATATAATTACGGTTTCATAATAAAATTGTTTCGATAGTAAGTAAGAAAAATAATTCAGACCTTTTTCTAACATGATTGACTGGAATTTTTTAAATGAACTAATAATAGTAATTTCTTTTAGCTTCATAATTTATTTTTGGCAGTGTTATGTATATTGTAAAATCAATGTCATATTTTTAAAAACCTCTATCAAATGTTTTTCCTGTGTGCACTCTAAAATCTCAGATCATTTCATGTTTTCCTGTCTAGACACTAACCTCACACATTCACTGATTTCATGATACTTATTAATCACTGTGTCCTAGAATTATCTTCATCAATTTCAGACACATGTCAAATTAAAATATTAATTTTTTTCTAATGTGTTCATATGATGCACCCCTCTTCATTAATTGGGTTATTAAAAATTTCCAAAAGCCTAATTCACTGCTTCAACTCAAAATGTATCCTGGAAATTATTCTACAGTGGGATGGTTAGAAATAATTTAATTACATTAAAAAAGTGACTGCAAACCACATAAATATATATTCCACAACATTCAAACTAAATGTGTTCTCAACTAAACTTCCTTCTAGTTGAATCCTAAAAGTACCCCTGGCTATTCCAATGTTACCTGATACTAGAAGTGTGACAGAGAGAAAGTCAAAGTGGAAAGACCTAGTGATCTTGACAATTTGCTATTAAAATACTATGTTTTTTTAAATATTTACCAAAACTTTTGACTATGTAAACATGGGCACAGTTCCCTCACAGTATCTTAGAAAGCTCCAATGCAGATGAAGTTTAAGCTTCATTAGCTTCATAGCAAATCTATCTCTGAAGATTTAACTAAGATACCCACTAGACCAGGGGTGGCCAACAAGTCGATCGTGGTCCACCGGTCGATCGCGAGGCCAATTTTGGTCGATCGTCCATCGCTCGCAATGCCTGGGGTAGAATTCCCTGTACCATGGACTTTGAAGCGATTGTAGAAGACAAAACTTTCTAGCAATAGTTTAATACATTCTGGAAATGTGCCAAGGTCATAAATTCCTAGAATTCTGACAGCCTGACACTGTGATCTCTGCCCACCCAGACAATACATTTTGACTTATGTGTTACACTTGTCACCGGACGCAACGCGTGAACGCAACAGTTACGACTCGACTCATCGAAGAACACAGTCAGTTAGCTTGAATATTTGGTAGTGTCATACGGTAGCTTCTTTTCTTTT
>PVKE010038842.1:0-15269 GCA_004027555.1 Craseonycteris thonglongyai
TCTGAGCAGAGTATTTGAATTAAGAAAGGAAATAGGTGACTTCCTGGAAAGTAAAGGCAAGCCACAGCCATTACTGTCTGATGAAGAGTGGGTATGGAAATTGGCCTTTGCTGCAGACATAACTAGTCATTTAAATTTTCTGAACCTAAAACTACAAGGAGAGAAAAATCTAGTTTCTGATCTATACACCCACCTAAAGACCTTCAGATCTAAACTTGTTTTGTTTTTGGAACAAGTACAGGCCAACAACTTGACGCACTTTCAGCAGTGCAAGGTATTAATGGCTGAAGCAACAGCTGAGTTCTCCACGTCATTTGCATGCGAGATCATCAAAGACCTCCAGCTGCAGTTTCAGGAGTGGTTTTCTGACTTGGATTCAAAGGCAGAAGAAGTGAGACTGTTTCAAAACCCATTTGAAGCAGATGTGGCCAGTTGCCCAGATGAACTGCAGCTGGAGGTCATTGATTTGCAAGCCAATGACCTCCTTAGGGACAAGTTCAAAGAAGGACTGGTGGGTTTTTACCAGTTTTTGCCCAAGGAAGACTTTCCTAATGTCAAAACTTTTGCATCAAGGTACCTTTCAATCTTTGGAATAACATACTTGTGTGAACAAACATTTTCAAGAATGAAATACGTGGGGAGGCCGGGATGGCTCAGTGGGTTAAGCGCTCACTTTGCAGCACCGGGAACCAAGGATCGAATCCCGGCTCCAGCCCGTGTGGACCCATATGCTGAACTGGGGAGCTCTCCCAGTTCAGTTCTCTCTTTCTCTCTCTCTCTCTCTCTCTCTCTCTCTCTCTCTCTGTCAAAAATAAATAAATAAACAAATTTAAAAAAGAAAGAAAAACATCTAAAAAAAAAAAAGAATGAAATACGTGAAGAGCAATTTGAGAACAAACTTGTCTGATGATAATCTCAGGTCACTGTTGATGTTAGGGACATCAAATCTAAAGCCAGAAATATCTGCTATTTTGGCATCCAGGAAACAATTTCACCATTCCCACTAATACAGGTGTTCATGTGTAGTGTATCGATGTGTTATTAAATAATAACGGAATTAAATAATATTAAATAAATAATTAAAAACAACATCTATGTTTTGATTCTTTTTTATTTGGACCTCGAGTGTGTAGTCAGCCCCCAAACTGCCGTTTGATAGTTAATGTGGCCCTCGGGCTGAAAAGTCTGGAGACCCCTGGTCTCAGTTGAGGAACAAAAGTCACATTCTAGGAAAACATGTTCTTTTTCAATTATCAATGAGAAAAAACGTTTTTTTTTCATAATAACAGTAAAATTATTCAGCATGGATATAATGAATTCAGTGTAGGGCAATTGTCATTTTGCCACTAGGATAGTTGACGTAAGCCATATAATCAAATACACTTACTAATACATTAAAAGTTGAAAACTGTCACTTTAGGGTTGAAAACTGACAGTGTTGTGTTGTGTTTGAAATGCACAGAGTTATTTCTTTTTAAATCACACAGAAACTTTTTAGAATAAGGCATGCAATCTCTGTTGTACCAAGGACTCTACTACCACTCTTGATTATTTTATAGTCTGTGTGATCATTTATTTGCAAAATAGAATCAATTTGGTATTCAACTCCTACATGGGATCTAAGGTGACAATGTAACCATAGGTAACAAATATGGTGGTAATACAAATGATCCAGAATATACCTGTATTCATTTTAGGGCTTTTGCTTGTTTTGTTTAATTTAGATCCTATCAAAATAAGAAAAAAAAGTTTTTTGTGAGAATGTTTATATCTGAAGAGTGCATCCTCACTTCTACTGGCCTATAGGATTGAACCAAATTCATTACAGGACTGTTCATTCCATTTTAGTGCCACATTAACTGTTCAGCAGAACTTCCCAAATCTATTCTCATGTACTCTCTCTCCGAGCCACATGAATTGCTTCTTTTTCCTTAAGCACTCCATGAATGTTAATATCTTGGTGACTATACACACATTTTATTTTTTATGCCTAGAGTGCCCACTCTACCTATTAGTCCAACTAACTCCCATTCCTCCTTCAAGACTCTTTGTGACCCAGATGAAGTGCCATCTTCTCATCAAAGGCTTTTTAAGCTCCCTAGATCTGAGTTTGTTTCTTATGCTATGCTCCCGTTATTACTATTAACACACACACACACACACACACACACACACACACACACACACACACACACACTTACTTGTAGCACTGATCCCTTAGCATTGTAATGAGCTCTGTTTTTAAAGATATATTTTTGTTGTTTTTGAAAAAGAGAGAGGTGGGGGGGGTGGGCACAGCAGTCTCAATAGTTGCATATCATTAGTTTTCTACATAGTTTTATTCCACAGGTGGACACATGGCTGCACAGGGCAGAAACCAGCCAGGGGCCTCCAGCATGGGAGGCTTGCCCCCACAAGCCAGGGCTTTCTGCTTGGTAAGCACAATTGGGGAAAGAGAAAGACCCAAACTGGGGGCCTTCCACATCAGAGGCTCTCCCCAGTGAGAACTGAAATGGGGCACACCTCAGTTCAGCATATGGGTCCACATGGGCCAGGACTGGAATTCAATCCTCGGATCTTGTGGCTGCAAGATGAGCACTCAACCCAGTGAGTCATCCTGGCATCCCCTGTAATAAGCTATTTTTGAGACACTCACTAAGTCCTTACTTTCTTTCGATACGAGATGGGGAGTAGAATCATCACCATTCTTCTGATGATAAATGATTTTACAAAAATTTTCCAAGACAAACACAGATGAGAGTAAGTGATGGAAAAGAAAGGTAAATGTCAAACAATAAAGAAGGCTAGGATAAAGAGATCCATGACTCTGACCAACACAAGGAAAGAGCATTCAATTTGGAGTTATAAGTCTTAAATTTAATTTTTCATTCTGAAAAATTATGTGCCACTGTCAGTCAGTGATAACCTGCTTTAAATGTGTGTTGGAGTATCTTTTATGTATCTTATCTCTTCTTTTTCTGGACTCTTTATTTTGTTTCTTTGTGATACGTTCTGCACAATATCTTCTGACCCTTCTTTTAGTTCATCAATCCGCTCTTCAGTGAAATTTAATATGGGTTAAATACAACTCTGTTTTTAATTTTTTTGTAACATGTTTTGGAAGTTTTGTTTTTCTTCAAATCTACCACATAACTTATTACTTATATTTTATAGCATACTTTTTGTTTTTTTAAACATGGTAAGCAATATGTGTTACTTTATTGTCTATGTCTGATAATTCAAGCATATCAAGCCTTTGATAGTAGAGAAGATACTCTTGTTAACTCAAATTTCCATGCTCTCTAGTTATATTGATATACTTGACATTATATTTTTTAAATTGAAGGCCGAATAAAATGATACTTTTTACTTCTCTTTAAAGTGAATTTTTGTTGGCCTCTGTCAGGGGCTAGAGTTTATATTCACCTTGGACACCATTAATCAAAAGTTAAGATTTGAGATTCCCTGGACCCCCAAGTTACCATTAGCATAGGCTGAGAGTTCAGCAGCAGTTAGTTTATTTCTGGCTTGCTCTTGAGACTGTACCCCTTTGGAATCACACTTTAATATGGAGCATTTGCCATACTCACCAGTTTTGGCAGGTTCTGGGATTTTATCCCCTCCACCCACCACTCTGCTTATTTTTCAGGGTCACGAGACCACATTTTGGGTTTGCAGCTGTTTCTTCCTAATAGGCAAGTGTACTTAGAGCAAAAACATCTTTGAGTACAGGGTTTAATTCTCTGGATCCTCAGCTCTTCCTAGACTGTGGCTGAGTCATTCTTGGATTTTTATTAGTTCTTAGGTGACTTAATAAGATTCTTAAAAAAATATTTCTTCTCTCCTTTCTGTTGACTTCAGCCTGAGGGTTGATTCAAATTACCCAGATTGTCATCATTAAAAGAAGTTTATAGGTAGTGGCCTAACTACAAAACTCTGAGTCATAAGTTTGAATATTCCTAGCACCCTGAACAGTGCAATACATGCAGTTGGTGCTCAACAAATGTTTGTTGTTGAAAGAATCCATTGATTAAGGATAGTGACATCTAACCTAAAGAGCTATATTAAGAAAAAAATAAGATAACACATGTAAAAACACAAATTCAAGGTGATGTTGAATAAGTCCAGAGTGGTTTAGTGATGTGTTCAAGGTCCCAAAGCCAAGTGTGGGAAGAGGCAAAAATGGAAACCAGAATCGTGAGTCCCATCCCAATATTTTATGAGAAGTGATGCTCCCAAGAAGAACCATGTTATGGTCTTAGAAAGTCACATCTTCCTGGGAGTGAAGCTCAATGCTAATGGCTTCCTGTCAGGACAAAACTGTTTCAGTGCCACATGGCTGCTTTCTAGGATCTCTCTGGTTGCACATAAATTGAGTGTCTCAACTCACAATCTGGTGATACTGCACTGCATGCACAATCCAGTGAAGCAGCAAACCAAATTAATGGAGCACATATGGCATTGTTACAAAGGAAAAACTGGACATGATCTTGGAGGAAAGGTAGTTTTTCCACTCTCTCTGCCTTTGAATTGAGCCAGATCTGTGTTGAATCTGGCTAAGACTACATACTGAAATGTGATAACAGGTTGTGTTAGTTTTAACCTTTAATCTACTCATCTTGTACTTCACTCATTCACATGGCTTAGCTAACATCCACTCCATTCAGCTCACCTCAAAATGCTTTTACTGAGGGCATGCCATATGCACTGTGTTGGGGTACTGTGTTGGGGCACCAGGAATTAGAGATATTAGTAGACACACATAACCTTTCTTCAAAGAGACTATAATAATTCAGAGGGTATAGATAATGAATCATTTCACTATTGCCACCCCTAAAGAATGACTTGTTTGGGATTAAAGTGTGGGAGCATTTCTGCAGGCAGTTTTCTCCAACAGTTTTGGTTACAGATTACATGTTAGAGCCTCAGTCCAATGAAGGTTAACACATGAGTAGATGCTGATCTCTGTATTAGGCATATTAGATTCAAATGGCCGTGATTGCAGACTCACAATATTTCTAAGAGCACATGTGTTTCCTCCAGTTGTATGTCCTGCAGTTGTGGGCCCATTCCATTTCCTTAGACCTGAATTTCTCCAACTGTCAGAAGGAAAGTGTTCTTATTTGAAAATTCAGCCCTAGAGAGAAGCTCAAGACCATGCAAATCTCAGAAATCTGCTTTTCACCAGATTATTCATTCATTTTCACAAATTCGAAAGCTGAAATAAATTTCAGAGGGAAAAAAAGAGAAGAAATCTGATCAGATACACTTTCATGCTTCCTAGCTTTGGGGCTCTAATTCAGTCTGCACTGATCTGACTTTCACCATCTAATATTTTTACACATCTCTAAAGGGTATAAAGAATAGACAGCTTTTTGATTTAGTGGTCAGTAATGGTGTGTGTGTGTGGTCAGGATTATAGAAAAGACAGTGAAAATAAAACCTATATTAAATAGAAAATAATATATGTCCAAAGTGCATCTGGCATTTACACTGAGTAGGATGAATTTTCTGCACTGTATTTGGTATAAATGGGAAAAAAGGAAGGAGGGGAATAGTGCTGTGTCAGCATAGAGATTGCATATGCAATAAAAATGACATATGAAACTAAGAAGGGGAAATGGGAAACAATCTAAAACACTCTGAATAAAAAAAGCAAAAGTAGGTATACTTGTTTAAATAAACAAAAACAAACGTGAATCTTTAAAGAAAGGAAGGAAGGGCATGGGAGAGAAAGGAAGGCAATAAAAAAAGAAAAGAGAGAAAAGGGCAGGAGCGTGAAAAACAAAGTACAGAAATTAGTTTTTGAAGGCTTTCGTTCATTTCTTAAAACACTGAAAATATGAAGATTGGGTTCCTTGAGAACCAGTCCTCCTGCCTTTATTTTTAAAGCTTTTACTTCTGTGTTCATACTTTTCATTTACTATGTCACACAGTCTCTGCTAAAATATTCAGTGTTCCTGTCAAGAGGGAAAGTTTTAACTTACTCCAATTGAAATGTTAAAAAAAATTTCTGTTTTATAGAGAGTATGAGGAAATCAATTGCTGATAGAATTGTGGGAATGGTAGTAGACATGTTTTTAGAAGGAAAGTCTTCCAAGAAAGCTTTAGACATATCTCCCAAGTAATCAAGAGTGACATATAAATGGCCAGGTCTAAGAATGACATAAGAAAACAAGATTCAAAAAGGTGGAGAGAAAGAGTTTATGAAGAGAGAGGCTATGAGAAGTAGGTACATGTAGTAAAATATTCATTTGCAGAAATACATTTTGAGTAAACCAAGAAGGTAGTCTTCAGCTACTCTTGTAATAATCAGAGCAGCAAAAAAGAAAACAAGTATGGAATACCCATTAGTTGCCAAGTAAATTGCCAATTCTTTTTGACTAGTTAGTTTTAATTCTAACAACAGCCATATAAGATACCTTCCACTGTACCCTTTTTTTTAGGTAAGAAAAGTAAGGCCTGGAAAGATTCAGAAATTTGCTTAAAGTAAAACAGATATCTAATTGTTACTGATATTAGTATAAAAAAAAAGGTATCAGTTATTGAGAGCTTACCAGGTGCCAGGCACTGGGATAAGCACTTTACAAATATTATACATTAGTGACCTTTTCAAACAGATATTAATCCCCACAAATTACAGAAAGAAAGACCATGTAACCAGTAAGTAGCAAAGAATGGACTTAATCCTGGTCAGTCTGATTCCAAACTCCACACATGGTTTTCGACATGAGTCGTCGCACTGTAGTCCTCACCGAATGCTTCTGCTGTGGACATGCTTTCCTTGCAATCACTAATTCCCAGACTGAAACACTTTACAGTGTACTTTTGGACTTTCTTTAACTCCCTACTTAATGCCCTTAAACATTGACCTTGACCCACCCAAATAAAGGAAAAATAAGGCACACCTTGTATAATAAAAGATGAAATCCTGCCTTTTTTTGACAGTATGGATGGATCCTGAAATTATCATGCTGAGCAAAATCAAGTAAGACAGAAAATGTCAAGAAACATATGAGTTCACTTATATGTGGGATATAAAACAGAAAGCAACAAAGGAACAAGACAAACAAGTAAATAACTAAAAACTCATAGACACAGAAAACAGTTTAGTGATTCCCAGAGGGCAAGGTGGGGAAGGGGAATATTTGAAGAATGTAAAAGGACTCAAATCTATGGTGATGGAAGGAGAATTGACTGGGTGCTGAACACACAATGCTGTATAGAGATGATGTAGTATAAAAATGTACACTTGAGGGATGCCAGGATAGCTCAGCACTTGAGTGCTAATCTCACAGTCGCGAGGTCCAGGGTTTGATACCTGGCCCCATCCTTTGAAACCCCATATGCTGATCTGTGTTACAATTGGCAACCACCGGGATGGCTTGGCGATGAACGGTCTCGCCTTCCATATGGTAGGTCCCAGTTTGGTTCCCACATCCATCTGTGTGGAATGAAACCATATCACAATAATGCTGTACAATTAGGAAGACTGCTCTGGGCCCTCCCCACTTCTTTCCTTCTCCCTCTCCCTCTCCCTTTCTCTCAAAACAATAACATAAAAATAAATGTACATTTGAAACCTATATAATTTTACTAACCAATGCCATCCCAATAAATATAATTAAAAAGACACACTTTTGTGTAGGCACTGTTTCTGTACTCATCAAATCTTTAAAATAGCTCTTCAAAATAGCTATTATTACCATATGTCTATTTTATAGTTGAGGAAACTGAGCCTCAGCTAACTTGCCCAAGGTCACAGAGCTAAAAAATGATAGAGTTGAAATTATAAACTAAATCTATCTACCCCTGAGGACTGTGTCCTTCCACATTTTTTTGAGGCCCCTCAAATCTATTCTGGAGAGTAATCCCATGCTCCCAGTGGGATAGGGGATTAGAATATGAACAAAGTGCTTGCTAATCATTTTACAGTAGAGCGCCCCCTCTTAGTACCAAATTCCAATTTTTTCAGTGTGAAAGAAAGCCTTTGCAAAATAGAAAAAATGCTTTCATTACAGAGAAAACCTTGAAACCAGCAAACAAACAAATAATAGGCCCCCTCCCCCCCCCCACCACACACACAAAAAACAATATGGGAGATAGATAGTAACACCAGTCTCATTCTCATAAGGGGAAAAAGACATTTTAGAAAAGATCTATTGTGTGAACTCGAAAATAAGAAGTAGGGTCAGAAGTGCTGTGGTGGCAGGTCCATAGAAGAAGGAACCAGTGTTAATTAGGCTTGTGGGCCCAAAATGAACAAAGAAGGTTGTGCACTAGTTATCAGTTCCCACATGAAGTTTTTTTTGTAATATGAAAAATTTATTTAACTTTCCTTTCATGTTGTCTTTTCAAAGCAGCACATTAATAAAATTGCTGCGAGTGGAAATACCAACAGCAAGAAATATAAAATACTAATAGCAATCATTTTTTAAAATGTCCATAAGAAGTAGCTAGAAAATTGGCACCCAACTGCCAGGCAGTTTTCACAGCTTTGTTCTTTACCACAGGCCAGAGGTGATTTTTCTTATGGAGAATTTACAAGTTTCTGAATGCATCATGTTGAAGATAGTAAGAGAGAGAGTGATACCTATCTCACGGGCTATTAGAAAACCTACATGATTTAATATTTGTTATAATAGTGCCTGTTACCTATGGAAACTGGATACACTTTTGTTGTTATGTTATTCTTAATAGCTGTATCCCCAGTACATAACTAATATAGTGCTTACATAGAATAATTTTTAAAAGAATGAATGGCTAAATAAGTGAAACAAAAAATTTTATTTCTTCTTCCTCTGGGCAAGAAATTATTTTTTTACTTAGGTGATTAAAATGTCCAAATTTGTCAATTCCAAACTACATTTTGTTCCAAATGTTGGCACAAAGTCAAAGTTGGAATAAAAATGCCCAAAGTGGTGCAGAGATGTTTTTTTGTTCATATATCCACACTCTTAATGATTCTAATAATATACAAAACCTTTGTTCCATGGTTGCTTATAAGGCAATCATACCCATGAAAAGTCAATTCCAATCCAACCTTGAAAGTATTCTGGTTCTTGCTGAACATGTTTTAGCTCTAACTGCAAATGGAATCAGTGTTGATCCACTGGGATTTTGGTAGAACAAAGAGCTTCCCTTTTAGAACTTCCTTTGAAGTCAGTTCATTATTCTAATTGTGAATTTTAATGTCTTTATCTTTTTTCTCTTTTCATCTTTCCTTGAAGTTATAGTTCAAAACACTGTATGGAGGATATATCTGACCAAGAAACAAATCTTTCTTCTCTGATGGTAGTACAGGTGGCTAAGTGGAGATCAGTGTTTACTCAGGGAAGTGGCACCGTCTTTAATGATTTGTATAATTTGAGATAAAGCTGAAAAATTTGGAACATTTTTCTCTGCTTTCAGAATGAGCTCTAACAGTCCCAAATGACCTTAATATTTGGTGAGTAATTTTGTACTGGACGGACATTTAAAATTTTTTTTCTTTTCTCATACATTGAGTCATCTTGAAGAGATGAAATCATATTGTCCAGTGGTGCTGCCTGATGTTCATAACCTCTCTGGATTCCAAACAATATAAATATTCTTGGTTACCTGTGGCACCAACATCATCTCCACTGTGTATATTCTGGGACAGTGACTTCTCGCTTTTGGGGGAGGATGTTGTCAAATAGCCAATGACAGGAAAATTTTTGAAGGGCAAGCCCTAATAATAATGAAATAATAATATAATAATAAAGAAAATCAGGAATGGCATGTAATAAGGGCCCAGGCACAACTTCAAGTTCATTTTGTATGAGAAAAGAGTTCATTTCAATATTTCAATTGCTATTAATGTAGTATTTGACTTTCTTCATCATTTATCTTACATGATTGCTGTTAAAGTTTAAATGTGCATTTTGTTAAGGTTGTAAATAAACTTTTTATATTGAAATAATTGTAGAGTCATGTGCAATTATAAGAAATAACACAGAGAGACCTTGGGTATCCTTTACCTATTTTCCCCAATAAACATCTTTTAAGACTGTACTACAGTCTCACAGCCAGGCTCTTGATAGTGACACAGTGAAGACACAAATGCAGTAAAGCTCCCCCATCCTGCACTTTCTGTCATAACTGCACCTACTGCTTTCACTCCCCTTTGTTACCACTCCCTGGCAATCACTAATCTGTTCACTGTTTCTACAATTCCGTTATTTCAAAAACAATGTATAACTAGAATCATACAGTATATCATTTACTTTTATCTTTAGGAGAAAAAATGTTGTGGCTAATAATGGGTATAAAAGTTAAAAATTAAGGTATTTTCCTTAACCCACAATGTGTGGGAGCTCAGTGAGACTCAATACCAAAACAAGGTAACTGTGGTACATCCATAACTGAGTAAACAGGGGTGCTGACAGCCCCAAGAGGCTGTTTTATTTTCTAACCAGAACCTGCTCTGAATGGAGAAAGGCAGTGTTATCTAAAAAACATGAATGACTCCTTTCTCACTTATGCTGCTTCCCTGAAATCCATGCTGAAAACGATAACAAAAAGGGAAGATTCCTGCAATTCCTATTCCTTTGGGTCCTCAATTACTCACCAGTAAGTCGAATGTGGAATGTGCATACACCAGGTAATACAGTAAAAGCAGATGAATTGGTTTTGTGCAGTGTTTCTACTGTCCCAATAAGAACAAAATACAATTATATCTATTATCTATGAAGTTAAAAGTGGAATGGGGCACATACGTAGAGAAGAAGTTGTAGTGGAGCCTCACCTAAGGGAACCACAGGGAAAAGAAAGGACTCAGCAATAAAAAAGATCACTGACCCCAGTGCAATGGGGTCTTATGGAAGCCAGACCAATTCTGCAGACCATCCACCAGCATTTTGGGAGGCACTGCCCATTGGCTGATCTAGGAACTCACATTAACCCTTCAAGATGCCCTTAGTGCCTCCTGGGGTCCTTTCAGTAACATATGTCATTAGTGGGTTGTTCACTTCTCATACCAGAATAAGTGAGGCTTTGCTGAGCCCTACCTGAACTATCCTGAGTGGACAGTCTTTCATTTTTTTTTTAAAGATTTATTTATTGGTTTTGACAGAGAGAGAGAGAGAGAGAGAGAGATACAGAGTCAGAGACAGTGAGAATGGGGAGGGCCCAGAACAGCCTCCATAGCTGCACATCATTGATTTTTCCACATAGTTTCATTCCACAGGTGGGAACGGGGCTGCACAGGGCAGGAACTAGGCCGGGATCTCGCCCCGGCGAGAACTGAACTGGGGGCACTCCCCAGTTCAGCACATGGGTCCACACGGGCCGGGACTGGGATTTGATCCTTGGTCCCTGGGGCTGCAAAGTGAGCGCCCAACCCACTGAGCCATCCCGGCTTCCCCAGTCTTTCATTTTTTAACCCCTTTGGGATACTCACAAGCCCCCTTAATGAAATGACGACTATGTTTGATGCTGATAGGCACAAGGACAGTGTGGAAGTCAATGTTAGTGTGTTTCATAGTGGAGAAACCCATTCCAGTTATACAGGTAATGCTTTACTGTCCTACTATACTTGAAGTTGAAGCTCTATCTCTTTATAATATGGTGCTTCTTTCTATGTTTTGCCTCCCCAGTTATACTACTGTGTAGGAGACACTGTTTTGAACTCTTGTAGTAGAAAAGTATCTTTTTGATTTTCTCTCTTTTTGGCAGAAATATGACTCTGTGTACTTGAATTTATATTAGATCTTCACTTCTAGTTGCCCTTTCTGTAGGATTCAGGGAGGATAATAGAAGATATTCCCAGATTTCAGTACCAATACTGATAATCTTGATAGCACATTTACTTCAGTTTAATCAGTTTTGCCAAGCATGTATTGAATGGCAACTTTAAATCATGTACCAGTCTAATCATTGGTGACACAAATTTGAATAAGAAATGATTATTGATGTTTATGGTCTGGATACAAATTTGTTTTGGGTAACTTCTTAAAGATGATGACACTCATGTAGCATATGCCTTTTGCCCATGTGGGGCAACTGGTAGATATAGAAACATTCCAATAAATGAGTCTGTTTTTTTTCCCTTTCTTGGCTGCAAACTAATACTGACTCATTCAGTAGTGACTAATGTAGCCCTTAAAGGGGTTAAAGAAGTTATTTCTGGTTTCTCTTTTTGATCGTTCTCATCTTTGTCACTCAAAATTATAAATCCTGAAAACCGTTCTCACTTCCATGAATACATCAGGGTCCCACTTGCTTGTCTCCGGGATAGGCTCCTATGTGCTCCCAAAGCTGAATTCTTATTGGTTCAGTTGTTCCCATTTAGCTCTTGAAGACAGCTACTCGAGGGTGGCTGAGTAGGTCTGGAGACTGTCCAGCTTCATTTGGCTAGTACAAATAATTTAGAAGGTTTTGTTTCTCGTTCTGGGTTCAAAAAAATTGAAATGTGTTTGCTGAGTGAGATGGAAAGGTAGCAGGTGGGTGAGGCTGGAAAAATGGGGTGGAATGTATCAATCCTGCCACCTCTTAAGGTGAGAAATGCATTCCCTTCTCTTTTGTTCTTTGTCCCCACCATCTGCCAAACTATATTAGTCAGGTCCTTTGGTTACATGTAACAGGAAATAACTTGACTTCACCTGGTCCTAAGTAAAAGGGGCATTTATTTAAGGAATAGGAATTTTGCACAGAACCCAAAGATAGTTGGCTCTCAGGAAGGATTTGAAATGAGCACTTGGAAAGTCTTTGACTCTCCATTTTTCATTCCTTATCTGTAGCTCTCTATCTTCTATCTATCTACCTACTTACCTACCTATCTAATCTCATTTCTATCTCTTTGTCTAGACCCTATTTCTTGTTTTTTTGTTGTTTTTTTTCCAACACATGGAATATTGTCACCTCACAGCAGCCAGATTCAGATGTTATTTTTCCATTCAGCTTCAAAGACTAATTATATGTCTCAATCTCTGTTCCACATCCACATCTGATTGGTAAGTTTTGGTCTTGTAATTATCCCTGACCATCCACCATTATAAGAGGGGTGGGGACACATAGTATCAACTTAATGAAAAGACCCACTTCTATGGACCAAGAAACAATTACCAAATAAGGAGAGATAATTGGGAATACAGGCAGACTTACTAGGTACTCTTGTCCCCAGAGATGTTCTATATCATATGTATTTTTCCCCACTAGATCTTTTCAGTTCATTATTTGTATACTTTTCCTACAAGGAAGATGTGATCAATAAAATTCTTCAAGGCCACCCACCTGACACAGGCCAGAGTAACATGGTAGCAGGCACTACAACTCCAGTGGGTATGGATCTCCACATATAAACATCTTGGTTTCTAAATTCTCAAATAGTTGGTTTGTCATTAAAGATGCTGAGCCCTATTAATATCTGAGTGTCTCTGTCTAATTACCTGTTTGAGTGCTCAATGACAACAAAAAAGGAGCAGTAGCTCTTTGGGTTTCTGGAGCCCTCAATTCTCCTCCTATTACCAAGAAAGTGGGATAGTGATATTTTGAGGGTCAGATTACTTGAGTAAAAGCCCTGACTCTTTTGATCATCTATAAAATAATGTGAACATAACCTTAGTTTCCTCATCTTCAAGTAGTATAATAATGTCCAACTTAGTCATTAAGTAACTTAGATGCCTACTATGCACCAACCATGGGTCTAGGTTTGTGATGCAGAGGCTTTGAAGTTTTATATTTTACAATGTAAATTGAAAACCTACATTAAAAAGAAAAATATATTAATTATCATAAAATTTATGTTATAATTATTCACAAATATTTTAGATATAAAAGAAACTATAAAGAATAATGAAGTGAATACTTGTGTATTCACGGTCAACTTATAAAGTAAAATATTACCATGAGAGTTGAAGTCTGTGATAACTAATTCCTGAACATGTATCCCTACTTTTCACCTGACATAACCACTTTCATTAATTAACATTTATTATTATAATGTATTTCTTTATATATCTATGCTATGGGTTGAATTGTGTCCCCCTAAATATGTTTAAGTTCTAACCCCCAGTTTCTGTGAATGTGATCTTAATTGCAATTTATCAAATTAAGAAGAAATCATTAGGGTGGGTCCTAATCCAATATAACTGGGTCTTTGCAAAAGGAGGAAATTTGGATACCAAAACAGACAAGCACACAGGGTGAATACCATGTGAAGATGATGGCAGAGATAAGGATGATGCCTCCACATACCGAGAAACACTAGATTGCCTTCAAATTGCCCTCAGAAGGAACCAACTTGGCTGGTACCTTGATCTTAGATTAATATCCTCTAGTAGTGTGAGACAAATTTCCGTGTTTTTTTTTTTTGTCTTTTTTTTTTTAAATATTATTAAATTTTATTGTTAAATTTAATGGGGTGACATTGGTTGGTAACAATTGGATAGTTTCCCGATGTACAACTCCACATCACATCACCCATGCATCGCATTATGTGCCCAGCTCCCAGAATCAGGTCTCCCTCCAACACCATATATCTGGTGCCCACTCCCCCCTCCCCTACAACTCTCCCTCCCCCCTCCTCCCTCCTCTCCAGGTAAACACCAAACCATTGAGTGTGTCCATAATGCTGGTGCCCTCTCCCACCTCCCCTCCCTCTCTCATTCCCCCTTCCTCCCCTTCCCTCAGGCAATCATCAAGTCATTGGGTGTGTCCATAGGTCTGTCTTTGTAACGTTCAGTTTTACATTCCACCTATAAGTGAGGTCATATTATTCCGGATTCTTTCATTCTGACTTATTTCGCTTAATAAGATGGTCTCTAGGTCCATCCATGTTGCCAGAAATGACTGTATTTCATCATTTCTTATCGCTGAGTAGTATTCCATTGTGTAAATGTACAACATCTTCTTTATCCAGTCATCTATCAAAGGACATTTTGGTTGTTTCCATGTTCTGGCCACTGTGAACAGTGCTGCGACGAACATGCGGGTACAAACATCTTTAAAGATTAAGGTTTTCAGGTTTTTTGGGTAGATGCCCAGTAGAGGGATGGCTGGGTCATATGGTAATCCCATTCGTAATTTTTTGAGGAATCTTCATACAGCTTTCCATAGTGGTTGTACCAGTTTACATTCCCACCAGCAGTGTATGAGGGTTCCTTTTTGTCCACAGCCTCTCCAGCACTTGTTATCCCTTGTCTTGTTGATTATAGCCATTCTAACAGGTGTAAGATGATATCTCATTGTGGTTTTTATTTGCATCTCCCTAATTGCTAGTGAAGTGGAGCATTTTTTCATATATCTGT
>PVKE010038843.1:0-15272 GCA_004027555.1 Craseonycteris thonglongyai
GTGTCTGGGTACTTTGCCAGCATTGAGTGAGCTCTCTGAGTGTCTTGATTAATGCAGCCCTGAATTCTGTTTCACTTAGATTTGATTCCAAGTGTGCAAGGTCCTTTACTAAAGACTGCCCCTGATCTTCTGGAGGGGCTTTGGATTCTGTGCTGTGCATTGTGTTTGCTGTGGTTCTTTTTGCTTTACGCATGAGTCTTTTCCCTCTGTGGGGTTGCCTATCAGATGGGCTTCTCTTTATTTTTTCTTTTGGACTCAGTTGTGGGAGAAGGAGATTTTGGGAGAGGGTTGGGGGAAGCAGACAGCTTCTGTGTCCTGGGGCACTTCAGGTTGCTGTCTTAGCTGTGAGATAGCAGGGTAGTAAAGGTGTGGCCAGGGGTGGGGGCATGTGAGTGGGAGCTAGGGCGGGCCTGAGACACAATAGCAGATTCCTCTTTCAGCAGGGGTGCTGGTGGTTCAGTGGGGGCGGGGCGCAGGAGCTCTGGTCTTTCCTCCTCCTGGCTGCCCCTCCTTCAATCGTATCTGTAAGCCACGCCCGCAGGGCAGCACTTGGATGGGCTGGGGCTTGGCAGAGGCCCTGGTCGGCCTCCCTGTCCCGCGCACAGGCAATGACACTGCGGAGACCCGGCAGGCAGCCCAGTTGCGTGCGCGGTCCATAACGCCCCACAGGCCCGGTGGGCGGGACGCCAAAGCCCAGCTGCGCGCTCTCGAGCAGGCAGCAGCGCTGCCACGGCCCGGTGGGCAGGGCGCCGAAAGCCGGTCCCGCACACAGGCAGCGGTGCAGCACCTGGCGAGCAGGGTGCCAAAAGCCCTGTAGCGCACCGGCGAGCAGGCAGCGGCGCTGCGGGGCGGCCCAGTGGGCGGGGCACCGAGAGCCCAGCTGCGCACTTCCGCGCAGGCAGAGTAGCCGCTATGGCCTGGTGGGCGGGGTGCCAAAAGCCCAGTTGCATGCTGGTAGCGGTGCTGTGGAGGCCCCGTGGGTGGGGTCCGGAAAGCCCTGTGCGCACAGGCCGTAGCTTGGGCCGCAGCAGCTCTACGCTCCCGGCTCTGTTGAGACCACCGGATTCACTCCAAGCACGTCCAAGGCAGCTATGCCCACTCAAGCCCCAGCCCTCACTCCAAGAGCCCTGGCCTCAGAAGGCGCTCCCTCACAGTCAGTCTCCTCCATAAATCAGGGGTGCTGAGCCGTTGTGGGCTGGTGCCCTGCTCTCACCCCGCCCGCCGGGAAGTGCAGCCGCCCTGCTCCACAGTCCCTGTTCCACTTTAGGCCAGGTGAACTTTTAAAGGTACATTTCAAAGTAAGAATATTGGAGTTAATGAGGATGGTCTTGACTATGGGTGATGAATTGATTCACATGCCTTTGAAGTAGAAGAGAGCATAATATATAAAACCTGTGCTCGGGTGCCTTAAGTTGGTAAAGTCTAGCCTCAGTGATATCAAGGACTCAGATGATCTCTGTCGTATACTCTCCTCTCCTCTGCATGTTGTTTTGTCCTTTGCTACCTCTCCTCCTGGCCCTCTGCTGGCTTTAGCTGTATGTCTTACCTACTTTACTACTGTCCTGCAGAAGAAGGTGGCCACTTCCTATTAATTTCTTTTTAAGAGCAATGTTTTGTTTTGTTTTCTCTTTGGACCCTTCCACATCCACTACACCAAGTAGACATCCCTTATCTTGGCCAACGTTGTCTTATTACATGGTTTGTTTCTTTGAGAGAGAGAGAGAGAGAGAGAGAGAGAGAGAGAGAAAAGGAGGGAGGGAGGGCCCAGAGCAGTCTCCATAGTTGTACATTATTAGTAGTGACAGTTTCATTCCACATAGGTGGATGTGAGGCTGTGCGGAATGGGAGCCAATCTGGGGGTTTACCACTTGGGAGGGGAGAACCTTTGTTGCCATCCCAGTGGGTTACCAGTTGTGCTGCAATTCAGCATATGAGTTTTAATCCTGGGGCCGGGATTAAACCCCCGGATCTCATGTTTGCGAGGCAAACACCAGCCTGCTGAGCTATTCCAACATTCGCTCACAAGCTTCTGTTTGAACTACTCACTGGCCAGGAAAATGGGGTTACTGTGAGATCTAGATCATTATGATTTAACTAAAGAAGTATGAGTGTCCAGACAGTTGAGCTGACTTAGCACAGAAGTAGACAGTTTTGGCCTTGGGGACAATCTGCTTTAAAATTGGGGACATGTGCGTTTTTTTAAAGGGAAAGGTACAGTAGAAGAGCAAAATTTTAAAGAGAAAGGGACATTTTTTCCTTAGGAGCAAGGGCATTCAGGAGGCAAGAAAGAGTGGAGGTCTGTTGTATAGTGGGAAGGTTAGCTTCTCTTTCTTGAGGCTGGAGAATTGGGAAAAAGGAGGAACCTAATAATATGAAAGGCTTTTTAAGGAGACGCACTCATGTTTTGGGTATATCCACTCACCCACATTCTTCATTTTTGCTATCAAATTTTCTGTATTGCTTTTTGTTTGTTTGTTTTTATATTCATTTGTCCTGTGTATTTTTCTAAATCTTTCTTATTTGTCTCTTGCATGTTTATGTTGTAGTCAAGCTCTGCTCTGATGCATATTAGCCTGCTTCGTTGTGGCCCTTGCTCGGACCACTGCTTTCAGGAGCAAGAGTGGAGTTCTCATCACGGCTCTAGAAGCCCTGCAAGATCTTTATCACCTTTCTGGGAATCTTTTTAATGCAGCCCTTTTCCTTATTTCCTTAAAGTCCAGAGATTTTAAGGGCAAATGAGAAACATATCCAACAGAGATGGAGGAAGAGGCAGCCCCCACCCCCTAAAAAAACCAGTGAGCTATTTAAAGATTTGGGAGTATTCTATTTTGTGTACCCCAGTTTCCATCATGTTCTTTCTTAAGTAATGGTTGTTGAAATCAACTTGTTTTATTACTGCATGTGGTTTATCTTAGAGCATCTTTCCCATGTTAATAAATTCCTGCTCGCTTACATCTCATCTCTAAAGAGATGGTAGGTTCTCTGTTGTGGGGAACATTATGAATTCATAGATATCAGATGTCTTTGTTGCCTTGGGGGTCATTATGATTAGCCCCCCAAAGCTAGCTGGTACCACAAAATATGAAGGAAATTGGTTTGCCCAGTGTGTAAGTGGAGGAGAAACAAGAAAGCAGGTGGTTGTGTATAGCAAGTGCTGCTTTGTGGTGAAGAGCACCAAGCTTAGGATGCATGGGAGACCTGGTGTCATTGTCTATTGCCCTGCAAGTATCTGGCATACTCAGTGGTCAGTCTTCTCACTGGTCTTCCTGTCCTGTTCTCTTGACTCTTCATTCCTGAAATCTTGTACATTGCCATCATAGCTAGCTTTCTAAATAAAGAGCACATTTGATCACATAATTTCTCTTACCAATCTTTTTTTTGGCTCATCATTACTTAGGGAATGGAGACTTTGTTTACTGCTACAATACCCCAAACCTAAAACTGCATCTTAATTTCTTTTTACAATTTCTTTTTAAAGATTTATTTTTATTGTTTTGACAGAGAGACAGACAGAGAGAAGGGGGAGGGCCCAGAGCAGTCTCCATAGTTGTATGTCATCAGTTTTCGACATAGTTTCATTCCACATAGGTGGGTGGGGACTGCACAGGGCAGGAACCGGGCCAGGAGCATCCTTCATGGGAAGGCTTGCCCCAGCGAGAAGCAAACTGGAGGCCTCCACCTTGGGAATCACATTCCAGTTCAGCACATGGGTTTGCATGAGCTGGGGCCGGGATTCAGTCCTCAGTCCTCGGTCCTCGGGGCTTCAAAGCGAGCACTTAACCTGCTGAGCTTTCCCTAAAACATTTTTAAAACATTGAAATACAGGTTTTTAGTGCAAGTTATATATATCTCTCTTATAACAGATTGGTTTATATGTCATTCTTATACATAATTTAGATCATCTTTGGAAAGATCTATTTAATTCCTAGTCTACATAGTTTAATTCACTTGTGGAACATGAGGAATTTCCTTTTTTTTATTCTTCTGTTAAGCATTCTGACATGTAACTAGTATTTAAGTCTGCAATGTTTCCCTCTTCCTAATAGTACGTACGTACACACACACACACAAGCAAATTTGTTACTTAAGGCATTTTTTGGGTATTTACAAAAGTAAATATGTCCACATGTTTCTTTGTAGTCTTTGCCAGCTTAACCTTTTTCCTTTCTTTCTGTGGATGGGATGGAGTAGGGGGAATTGGGTGCACATGTGCAAGCAGGATAGAAGAGCGTGGAAAGGAAATTGCGTATTAGCCAGGGAGTTGGAGGACCTTGCAGAGGTTTGGAACAGGACTTGGGCCAAAACCAACAACACAGTGCAAAGTGCAAGCTCCTGTTTCTGCTACCTGACAAATGTCTCTTTGATCTGTTTGCTCAGATTAATGTGACCACTGTGCGGGAGTATCTGCCAGAAGGGGACTTTTCAATAATGACAGAGATGCTTAAAAAATTCCTAAGCTTCATGAATCTTACTGTAAGTAGCTTCGATTGCAGCTTGTGTGGTTTTAAATAGACATATGATACATTAATGATAGTAGAAACAAAAATACTATGGCCATAATGAGTGGAAGCAAAAAGGGATTCTCTTGTAAGTAATTGTGCTCTATTTGTTTTAAGGTAATTGTTATTATGGCCCAATATATTGATAACTATATTGTCAAAGCCACAATTTAACTTTTGTGTTTTGATTCATAGTGTTCAGTTTAGTAAAACTAAAGAATTTAAGCTTTGATCTAATACTTTTTAAAATTTGTAAAATATTAACTGTTACTTTCTCTCTTCTCATCCATCTTCCCCCTTCAGTGTGCTGTTGGAACCACAGGCCAGAAATCTATCTCTAGAGTAATTGAATACTTGGAACATTGCTAGCTGCTTTACCTTTGCTTCAGGTGCTCGATAATGTTGGAGCTATTCTTAGACAAACAGTCATGAAAGAAGTCCTTGAAGATACACCAAGAACATTCATCAGTATCATTCACATTTGGATTTTTAAGGCCTCCTGATTTCTTCGTCATGCATTCTGCATTTGCTAAATGACAGTTACTACATCAATCTGCAACTATCAAAAATGAGGGAAAAGGTTCAGGCTGTTAATTCCATGCAGTATTTAAATACACTTAACTTTAGCAGAGTTTATACTCTCCCCTGTTCTCTTGCTTTATTCTGGGCAAGTTTTAAGGGGAAAATTTGTGCTGCTGTTAGTGCAACTGCTGTGTATGTTGAGCCACTGTTGTCATGCCAGCCAGGTGCAAAGGCAGCTTAGCTACTGAGGTATTGAATGTTCTGAGGACATTCTAGACAACAGCTTAGTTCCTTTTTCAGGCTCATTTGCTTTGCTTTTTTGATGAATGATTCCAATCGTAAATAAAGCTTTTAATAATTTTGTGAATTTTTTTTTGTTGTTGTTCCCTAACTACTGTCTATATTTAAAATTAGATGGAATCCAAAGACACAAGGGATTAATAGTGTATTTTTTATTCTTGATTTGATTTGGGTTGTAAAACTATTTTTCACTTTTCAGACCATGACCATGTGTTCATTATGATACCATAATGAGTCATAGCTATGGGTGCAAGAAAACAAATAACTGTTTGAGGGACTGTTATATAAGATGTTGTGCCCTGTTAAAGGATGAAGCAAAATAGACAAACCCAGGGTAATTTATGCGTAATGCTAGGGGAGGCTCTTAAAACATTATTGAGTTTTGAGGGAAGACTCTAGATATATTTTCTAATGCTCAGTACAATAAATATAAGGAAGCTAAAACACCAATGTGGAATTCATGTTTCCAGATAACATGTATATTCTTCTAAAGAGTGACAGGATCAAATGCATAAACGCAAAGCCTTAAATTGCTGGTGTAGAAAAGATCCTTTTTCTTTTTCATTCAGATTCTTAGTTCATAAAGCAGTGTGTTGTTTAGAAAACAGTCATGAAACACACAAAACATTTTATATCTTTAATTTCACAACATTGCAAATTTTCCTTGTATTGTTCAGGCCACTGGTTACACATTATTTTTATTTTTTGATTGGGCTTGAATACAGACAGGCTTTCTAAATAATAATTTCATTAATATTTTTAAATACCTTTCAGGTAGTTATATCATGTTTCTTCATTGGATTTGTAAAACTTGAAGCCATAGAAATATTAGTTTGGTGTGTACTGGGGAAAATAGCTAAAAGTCTAATTTTTACTCATTTAGACTTTGTTATTTCCTTGTATAAAGTGACAAATCGGGGCTCTTGTATCAGTGCCAGCTGTAATGTTTTTTAATGCAGTGGCTGCCTTCTAATGTCTTCCTATTTTTGATAATGCAGATTGTTGGGAAATCTATAAGGAAGTAACTGGTTCCAGGCAAATTGTTTTCTTCTTCCTCCTACCCACCCTGACTCTACCCATCACCTCTGGAGAGCGTAGTATGCCAGTGTAACTTTGGAAAGACAGAGCTTGTATTTGCCCTGAGTATAAAAGCAAGCTTAGCAAGGTATTGTAAAAGCATACCAGTAAATACAATTTTATAAAATTGAACTAGATATATTTTAATTATTTTAAAATACATTGATATTTATTAATCATTGGATTTAGGAAAAGGAACAGATTTTTGGTAAAACTTGACTTGTGGCAGGTGGTAAGAAATAACATTTGGATGAGAACAATCAGGGCGAACTACATTTTTCTGTTACACTGGTAATCATTTGAGAATTGATTTACCTCAGTGTTTAACAGTTTTTTGTTTTGTTATTTAAGTAATAACTAATTGTCAAGCACTGACAGAGATGCAGATTTTGGTGGGGTGCGGTGGGGGAGAAATCACCTCACCAATAGCAGTGCATTTGTGTGTTTTTAACCCTCAGAGAACTCTGCATTTTAGGGTACTTGAGGCTGACTTACAAATTAAAGTTTTAAAGTAACCGTTTTTTTCCATTGTAAATATTTCTGTAAATACTGCCCATTGGAAATTAGAACAGTAGAGTACTTTTCTGAATCCAATCTTTATTTTATACAGTATTTCTCAGCTGTGATCTTTGGAGCAAAAGCCAACGGCAGGAAAAAATAGTTTGTACCAGTTTCATGAAGTATGTCTTTGGGTTTTTGTAAATAATTTTAACTCAAATAAAATTGCTACTTTCAGTACACATGTTGTCTAACATAAATCTATTTGAACTGTTAAAGGAAGAAGTCTCATGAACTTGATGTAGCTGACTAAAGGGAAACAAAGTGTGTCACTTAAGTGAATTTCACACTTTCACCATATACACAAAAATTTAACCTATTTATGTTAAACATGTGCGCCCCCATACTTATTTGAATATAATGTCAACTCTCATAACTCAGGTTCATTAGGGATAATAGTTTTCTGGTTGTGTAGTTAGGCCCTGGTTTAAGTTGCATTTAGGATTTTTTTTTTTTTTGCCTCTGAATATGACCTATGGCCTCTTGAGTTTTTACAGTTGCTTTTGAGTTTTTTCAGTTTTTTAACTTTTTTCGCATTTACTATTAACATGTTGCGTACGGCGGAGTTTAAATCCCTCAGATCCCTCTGTTCCGGCAGGTATTTAGATGAGACCACGTTGAAATGAACTCTTCTCTTTAATTGCTTCCATATTATTTATAACTTTTCAATTAATCTTGCAAAAAATAAAAGGTCAAGTGTAAAAATGAGAATTCTTGTTATCCATCCTTAACACATGGCTCAGAAAAAAAGATTCTTGTGATCCGTACGCAATGTGTTAATACAAGTGAATTCTTCAAGCTCTCCTCACTTTGTTTAACCACAGAACTAGATTGAAGGACCTTTCCTGGGAGGTCCTATCTACTCTCCCCTCTTATGTAAACACAGTGTATTACCATGTTTAATAAGAGTGCAGGCTATGGGTATAGAAAGACCTAAGTCACATGTATTAATTTTGATGTTTATTTTATTGACTGATCAAATTTCTGAATTATTGTTTACTCAACTAGAAAATGGGAATAATATGTACTCACCTTGGGGTGAAAATCAAAGAAGACAGTACATGTGAATCATTAGCATAGTATCCAAATTTAGGTTTTGGTAAATGGTAGCTTTTACCAAACCTGTTTTCACTCTTATCAGAAAATTTAAATGTTCTAAACAACAAAATAGAATACTGTGGCTATTTCAGACACTTGAAATAGTCCCTTTTATTGGATTTGGTTTACTTTAATAGTGAATCTCTCAAATTGTTTCCAAAATTGGTATTTGTTAATATTTTAGTGGTGACTAATAAAGTAGGGGGAGGTGAAACTTCAGTTATTAAAATGTTTTAAACATGTCCCTAACTTTTTTAAAGACTTATTTTATTGTTTTTGACAGAAGTGGGAGGGCCCAGAGCAGTCTCCATAGTTGTACATCATCAGTTTTTGACATGATTTTGTTCCACACAGGTGGGCCGGGGCTGTGTAGGGCAGGAACCAGGCCTGGGACTTACGGGTACCTTATGGGAGGCAGGCTCCTGCAAGCTGGGGGCTGAACCAAGGGATCTCCCACCCATTGAAAGCTTGCCCCAGTGAGAACCGAACTGGGGGTCTCCCACATGGGAAGCACACCCTAGTTCAGCATATGGGTCCACATGGGCTGAGGCTGGGACTTGATCCTTGGAACCCTGGGCTGCAAAGCGAGCATTCAACCCACTGAGCCATCCGACTTCCCAAAGTTTTTTCTTGTATTAGAAGAAAGGACCACAAGAGGTTTGTATCATTGTCAGTTAATGGTCTGATAATAGATGCAAAGGTTAGTAACTTCACGTAGAAAGTCTTTAACCCTCTTAGTGATACCTTCTGCCAGCGGTACTTGAGAGAAATGCGAAGGACAATTTAATGGCCTATGTATGAGCCAATACATCGGCCCGCCACACTTTTCGCCCGAGATGCAAAAGCTGATATATTGACCCATCGTACTAAAAGGGTTAAACTGAACAAAGAATCTGAACAAATACTATTTTGGTCCAACCTCTATTTCTTAGCTTTTGTATTTGCAATTTGACTACTTTTGTTTTTGTCTGGCTTTGGTATTGGGAATGTATAGGTAAGCCCCAGAATTATTATTATTATTACTTTTTTTTTTTAAGTTTATTTGTTTTATTAATTTTTGACAGAGAGAGAGATACAGAGACGGAGACAGAGAACAGAACTGGGGGAACCCACCAGTTCAGCACATGATTCCGCACGGACTGGGACCGGGATTCGATCCTCGGTCCCCAGCGCTGCAAAGTGAACGCTTAACCCACTGAGCCATCCCGGCTTCCTCCCCAGAATTATTTGAGCAGTATACCCTTTTCTGCTTTCTCAATAAGCATTTAAGATTGATACTGATATATATAAGATTTATATTACTGTTGCCTTTTAATTAAAAGGCAAAGACTGCCAAACTAAAAAACCAAGAGATAGTATTATATATACAAATTATAAATTTCGAAAGAAAATGATGGGAAAAGATATACCAAGCACTAATCATAAAGTTGGAGTGACTTATCACTAAAAAAATTATGTCTATGCATCTGGTAGTAGGACTTTTAAAGTACAACAAAAACTGAAAGAAATAGATAGTTATAATTACAGTTTGATATTTTAATGTCCCTTGACAGGATATGTTTTAAAAAATAAAGAGAAGATCTGAATGATATTATCAACTACCTTGACCTAATATTTGTGGAACACTACACTCCCAACAGTTTCTCAAATGCACATGAAAATTTCACCAAGATACGCCACATGATAGGACATAAAACAAGTCAGTACATTTCAGGTGATTGAAGCCTTAACCACAGGAATTAGGAGTCAATACACTATGGTATCTAGAAAATATTTGAAAATAAAATACACTTCTAAGTAAACTACAAGTCAAAAAAACAAGGGGAAATTAAGTATTTTAAGTTAAATAAAAGTACAAGTAAACATTTGTGGAATGCAGCTAAAGCAGTGCTTAGAGGAAAATTAGTTTTAATGTTTAGGAAGAAGGCTTAAAATCACCTTAAGTTTTTACTTGAGGAAGCTAGGAAAATTAAGAGCAGAAACAATGAAACAACAAAAGTTTTACCAAAGCTGAAGTTTGGTTCTTTGAAAAGTTAAAAATTGATAAACACTTAGAACAATCAAAAATAAATTACAAATTACCAATGTCAGTAATGAGAGATGGGATATCTATAGATTCCAGACCTTGAATAAAATGAATAATGTAAGTCAGCAAGTTGTACAACTTAGGTTAAATGAGTAAATTCCTTGAAAAACAGCTTACCAAGACTGACTCAAGAAATAGGAAACTTGATTTGCCCTATAATTATAAAATGCAATTTAATTATACATATTTTTAAATCCTACAAATAAAAGCCCTATCCCAGAAAATTGCTGGTACATTATAAAACATTTAGGGAAGTCATATGTCTTGATTTTTTCTGACATTTCACTTAATGATCTCAAGGTCCATCCATGTTGCCACAAATGGCAGTATTTGATCTTATTGCTGAGTATTCCATTGTGTAAATGTACCACTTTATCTAGTCATCTAGGTGGGGGAGAGGGAGGAACATTAAATATATGGTGATGGAAGAAGAACTTGCTCTGGGTGTGGTGAGCACACAATGCAACACATACAAGATGATGTATTGTAGAATTGTACAACTGGAACCTACGTAGGTTTTACCAACCAATGTCACCCTAATTTAACAATTAAGAAAAAGGAAAATACTACTTAAGGAAGAATTAATATGAAATATCACTCTTAAGTATACTTACTGAGAAAGAGAAGTGAATACTGTGCAAATATTAATTCTCTTATGAGGCTTAACCCATATATCCCCAATAACAAACAGGCAAAGGAAAAAACAAAACAAAACAAAAAACCCAAAACTATAGAACAACATTTCATGAATATAGATGCAAAATTTAAAAATATTAAAATAATAAAACCCATTATAAATGGATAATCACAACCAAGTGAAGTTTATCAAAGGTGTATAAGGTTGGTATAACTTTAAAAAATCAAGATAAACTATTAATATAAAGGACTAAAATTATGACCATCTCTTTAAAGTGTTTGACAAAACGCAATACCCATTCATGATTCAAAAAACCCCACTCAGCGAACTAGAAATAGGTACTACATTAATCAGACAAAGAGCATATATGAAAATGCAATAATCAAGGTATAGTACTTTTAAGAACAAGACAGGTGTCCAATATGAACACTTTTTTTTTTCCTAAGAAGAATTGACAAGCTAATGTAAAATTCATATGGAAATGCAAAGGAGCTAAAGTAATCAAAATAATCTTGAAGAGTAACAATTGGAGGATGTACATGATTGAACTTCAAGTTTCACTAAAGCAACAGTAATCAAAACCATGTAATATTGGCATAAAAATAGATTTATGCAACAAAGAGAGCCTAGAAATAGATCGATGCATACAATGTCAGCTGAGTTTTGGTAGAGACACCAAAGCAATTTAATCTAGAAAGGGAAGTATTTAACTGGCTCTGCAACAACTGGATATCTATTAAAAACAAAAACAAAACTTGACCCCTACCTCACACCAACCAAAGATAAAACTATAAAGCTTTTAGAAGAAAGCATGACAGAACATCTTCATGAAGTAGGGATTGGCAATTTTTTAGACAAGATACAGAAATCAACAGCCACTAAGGGAAAAATGATCAATAAGACGAAATCAAAATCAACAACTGCTGTTCATCAAAAGACACCATTAAGAAAATGAAAAGGCAAGCTTCAGACTGGGAGAAAATAACAAATCATATGCTTGACAAAGGAGTTGTATCCAGACCATATAATGAACAACTCAATAATAAAAAGTAAACCAATTTTAAAATGGGCACAAATTTTGAATAGGTGCTAAACAAAGATAATATGTGAATAATAAACACATGAAAAAGTGCTCAACATTATTAATAATGGAAATGCAAATTTAAATAACTAGATACAACTCTATATTCAGTAGAACAGCCAAAATTCAAAAGAGGATCATACTAACTATTGGCACAAATGGGTAATTTGAACTTTGTTAACGTTGGTGGGAATGTAAAATCGTAACACAACCTTGGAAAAGTTTTGGCATCTTCTTGTAAAATTAAAGATACACCTGTTCTAAAACTCATCACTTGCATTTTACTTAGGAAATATGAAAACATTCAACAGAAAAACTTGTGAAAAAATGTTCCTAGCCATTATATTAACAATAGCAAAATACTGGAAACAAACCAAATGTTCATCAACAGTCAATAGCTATATTGTAATAGTAATGCATTTATGCAACGAATACTACTTAGCAATAAATAGCAATGAACTACTACTCTTCCAACCAACAATGTGGATAAATCTCATATAATGCTGAGTGGAAGAAGCCAAATAAAAAGCATATATGTAACAAATCAATTGATACAAAATTGTAGAACAGACACAATCAACTGAAAATATTCACAATAATTCATTTAAAAGGTAATATCAAAAGTTAGATGAAAAATTCCAGATGTTTAGAAATTTTAAAACACACCTCTTGATAACTGGTGGGTAAAGCAAGTATAATGAAAAATTTTTTTTTTAATTTTAATTTTCTTTGAGAGAAGGTGAGTGGGAGACAGAGAAAACAGGGGAGGGGCCAGAGCAGTCTTTGTAGTTGTACATCGTTGGTTGTGACATGGTTTCATTCCACACAGGTGGATGTGGGGCCACATGGGGCAGGAACCAAACTGCAGGCCTCCCACATGGGAGCTGCTGAGTTTGGTGGCTACCAGTTGTGCCACAGTTCTGCATAGGCAAGGCCAGGATTTGATTCCTGGACCTTGCAGTTGCAAGGCAAATGACTCAACCTGTTGAGCTGTCCCAGCATCCTATGAAAAATTTTCAAGGATTAGAACTAAATGAGAAAAATAAAGAGAGTCAGGGGATGAAGCATAATAGTACCTAAGGAGAAATGTTTAACCTTAAATATTTATATTTGAAAAACAAAATAACTGAAAATTTTAAACTACAAACTCTCCATTTTAAAGATAGAACAAGAGCTATGGAACAAACCTTTTTTAAGTAGAAAGAAGATAACAGAAATTTTAAAATAATTTGGCAAAAAACTATTTTTTGAAAAGGGTAACCTAGTTTTGGGGATACTGACTAAGAAGCAAGAAATAAAGTACACATTTTTAAAATTAAATGTAAAAATACATAAGTACAGAGACAGATTAAAAAGACATTAACTGAATATTCTGAATGAATATATACTAATGAATTCGATAGTTTAAATGAAGTAGTTTACTAGAAAAATAAATTGAATGAAAACTGACAACGAAATGGAAATCAGAAGAGTCTTATAATTTCTAAAGAAACTGAGTCAGCATTGAAAAAATTCTATAACAAAGTTCATGGTTTCAAAAGTTATTTCCACTAAATTTTCAAGAAATAAACAATTCCAATCTTATACAAATTTTCCTGGAGCATTGAAAAAGAGGCAACTCCCACTAAATACTCAATGAAGTCTATATGGCATGAATAACAAAATAAGACAAAGAAAACAGGGAAAAAAATTGCAGCATTAACCCATTCATAAAGACAGACAATAAATTCCTTTAAAATGTTAGCAAATTGAGTCCGGCAATATATAAAAATAGATAATACAATATGTCCAAGTTGGATTTATCACAGGAATGCAATGGTAAACTAACAGAAAAATCAGTAACTGTAACCACACATTAATAAAGGAAGAAAACCACAAGATCTTCTCAGTAGATGCACAAAAAACATTTAATTTAATTAAATATTTAGATAACGATTCAAAATTAAATACTAGCTAAAGTAAATATTTTAATTGAAGATTTGATACTAACAAAACAAATTCAAAGATATTCAAAGAAAAATTCTTTTAGAAAAGTTGAAATGGAAGGGAACTTCTTTGAAATAATTGAAGGTATCTAGTAAAACCCACAGAAATTTATCTTAATATAATCTTAGAAGCATTTGATTTAAAGTCAGGAACAAAACAAGGATATCCAATGTTAGTACTTGTATTTAATTTATATTGGAGGTCCTAGCAAGTGTGGCAAGACAAATAATTACTGATATAAAAGTTCTAAAAGAATGAAGTCTGAAACATTGTAGATGATATTATTGTCTACATAGAATATCTAAATAAATCCATAGAGAATTTGTTAGAAGTAATATGGTAGATATAAATTAAAAAAACAAATAGCCAACCATTCTGCTGAAGATAATTAAAACACTGGGAAATTTTCTTCTAATCATTTATAAAAAGCACTGAAGAGCTATCAGGATAAATGAGACATGGTGAGAAGAAAGAACCTACCACTCACAACCACTTTTTGTCCTGTGGGATTTGCTACTTCAAAAGAAATAACAGTGAAATTCTAAGGCAAAAAGTATTGTCATTACATTGTCATCTTCTAATGATAAGATGGCCAATTTTCTGGAAGATAAAAAATTAAAAAGTTGTTTTCACCTAATAATGTGACCTCAAAATATTTAAAGTGATAATTTCCAGAGTTCTAATCATAAATTAGATATTTTGATAAGCTGGACTTTATCAAAATTAAGAACTTCTGGAGATGCCAGGATAACTTGGCAAGTTGAGCACTTGCCTTTGCAACCACAAAGTCCAAGGACAGAATCCAGGCTCCAGCCTGTGCAAACCCATATGCTGATAATCTCCAGGATGGCAGCAAGTGTTCTTGCCTCCCATGTAGGAGGCCCCATGTTCGATTCCTGCTCCATGCAACCCCACACTTAACAATGTGTACAAATGTTGAATATGAATATATTGTCTGTAAAATCATACTGCCAGGGGGAAATTTAAGTTGTGTAGTAATATGTACAGTGTATCAGAATCAGTTAAAGTACATATTTATATAATATTTACATGTACTTGTCAGTGCACAGATAGAAAAATTCTTGAAGGTTACCTATCAAACTGATAACTGATTATTTCAGGGGGAAGATGAGCTAAGCAGGGATGTCAAGGTGAACTATGCTTAATTTGTGTTGAGTGAGATTTCTTTTTTTTTTATTTTTTTATTTTATTTTATTTATTTTTTATTATTATTATTTTTTTAATATTATTATATTTTATTGTTAAATTTATTGGGGTGACATTGGTTGGTAACAATCAGACAGTTTTCCAATGGACAACTCCACATCACATCACCCATGCATCCCATTATGTGCCCAGCTCCCAGAATCAGGTCCCCCTCCAACCCTATATATCTGGTGCCCACTCCCCCCTCCCCACACAACTCTC